>LR750275.1:513421-536406 GCA_902729485.2 Mus minutoides
TGTATAGTCTCCCACGAGACAGCTATATCCTGGCCCTTTCAGCACTATCTTGCTGGCATATGCTATAGTGTCTATGTTTGGTGGCTGACTGTGGGATGGATCCCTGGCAGCCTCAGTCATTGGGTCCATCCTTTGGATTCAGCTTCACACATGATCTCTGTAACTCTTTCAATGTGTGCTTTGTTCTTAATTTTAGGAAGGGGTGACGTGTCCACATTTTGATCTTCCTTCTTGAGTTTCATGTTTTTTGTAAATTGTATCTTGGGTAGTCTAGGTTTCTGGGAATTCTTTACCACCATCTCACCTTCCCTCTGTGACCTTGCCCAGGTCTATTAATAACATTTCATAGGCTGGAGAAATGGTGTTCTTTTCTGCCAGCCTGATGTGAGTTAGTGTAGACCCACGCCTGGCAGCATTCCGGTGCTCTACAACGCTGACAACCGTTCACTTCTCCATCCCCTGGGTTCCCTGGCTCACCGTTCCTCCACACCTGTCTCCACGGCAGAAACTGCATTCTGATCACTGTCTCTGATCGCTGATGTTTATCCTCCTTTGTCCAAATTGGCTTTGGGGTGCTCTTTCCTCATAGGCTTTTAGTATGTCAGAATGTCAGAGCTATGGCAGACACTTGTTGGCACTTTCCCATGGAAGAATATCTCTTGGTTTCCTACTCAAGAAAGAGATGGAACACCTACCTAGTCCACACTGACCATCAGACACTAAGCTTTCCAAGTTCTTTACCAAGGGCTTGGTACTGCATATGGAGAGTCCCATTTCCTTGAAGAAATGGTCTTTCAAGCACCATTGCTCTCATTAGAACTAATTCTGATGCAGGGCAGATGGTTAGTAACCAGAAATGGACAGGTCAGGATCAGAGACTATTTCTATTAAACTGACAGGTTTAGCTGGGGTGTAGGTATAGTGGGATCAACAAAAGGCATTCAGAGCCAGAGGTATACCAGGAGTGGGAGCATTCAAAAGAGGCCTTAAGACCTTTCTACAGATGCTGTGGGACTGATGACATTTAAGAGTACACCAGCAGAATTAACTGGGGTGTGGAAGGAATCTCTTATGTCTGTTTGGAAGCTTCACCTGTCAAAGAAAGCTGATTGGCCTGTAGCTGAGGCAGGAAGTAGAAGGTGGTAGGAAGTAAGGACTCTGGAACAGAGGGTGGGTGGGATTCCCCTGGGAACATGAGGAACAGCAGAAGCATGGGAACCAAGCAGAGGTAATTAGCCACATGGCAGAACTTAGATTAGACTAGATGGCTTATTAAGTTAAAAATCTAATCAGGGACCCAACCAAAGCTCACGGCCAAGGTGTTTGTTCATATAATTGAGCCTCAGAGACTTTATTTCTGGGAACAGGGTTGTGGGTGGGAAAACACATCTCAACAGAGCTGCAGCCAGCTGTCGGGGTGCTGGAGCTCTCTGATCCAGAGAAGGAAGGTACAGTTTTCTTTATCACCTCAGGGCTGTTTTACCAAGTCACTTGTAAATTGGGGCCTTCACTTAATGACTATATAAAGTACAACTTGACTGTAAAATCAAGGCAAATATATTGAGTATCCATTTTTCAGTTTGTGCTGTATTGTGTACATTAACGATAAAATTAGAAAAAAAAATCCTACAATGTTATATACCACCAATGAAAACACACCCAAAAATGCATCATAATTGCAATTAAAATGTAATTGTATATAGTTAAATGGTGAGGATTTTAATCATGCTGTAATTATGGGAATTTTATATTTGAGTCAAGAACCAAGTCTTCTAATCATCTCCTTGGAGGGGAGCACTTCCTGAAAGATGTGTCACTGTGACAGAATATATGCGAAAGTCAGCGTTGTGAGCGTTCAGCCCATGGCTACTTGGCCCTGTCACTTTGGGTCTGTGTCAGCACAATGCATGATGGTAGGAGTGTGTGCTCCCAGGGCCTGCTCACTGCATGGCAGACAAGGAGGAAAGGAAGCAAAAAAAAAAAAAAAAAAAAAAAACAGGGCAAATATTCTCAAAGGTGCTCTGCCACACCTAACTGCTTTGACTAGGCCCCACCTCTTAACGGTTCTTCCACCAAGTTGGGCCTCATTACAGCTTCAAGTCATAGCCATTGTAGCTCCTCAGCAGTTGTGATAACAGGAAGGATAGCAAACCCTCTAGGTGGACCTGTAAACGGTGCAGGAAGGAACAGGCAGCATGCTGAGAGAGGTGCTGGTTTGCTCTATACTGTACGGGTAAAGAATGTCCTGGTGGACAGTTTTCTGCCTGTGTGAACAGTTGGCTGTCCCTAAGACAGATGGCTGTGAGGGCCTCAAGGCCTTCAACCTGGTTTGCCACTGAGGCCAGAATGCTGAGCCTGGGACCTCCATTCTTCACTGCTCCTCCCGTCCCGCCCCACCTGTTGCCAGGGGAAGCAGAGGGAGACTATAACCTTTCCATTGATCTAGAAGTGTGGCGCCAGCTGGGCCTCAGCACGACACTGGGACCAAAATGGAAGAAACACATGGAAAAGGAATTTCAGCTCAAGAATCTCGCTGGCCCAGGAGGTGGCAGCTCTGTTGATACAGCACATGCCGTCATTTATGTCACTTCAGTTGCATCCCATGTCTCACACGAAGAAAACTCTACAGCACAGAAACATTCCTGAGGGAGTCCTGAGGGAGAAGCCTCGGAGCTGGGTAGACCAAAAGTACCCGAAGTGATGTGACCATCATTATCATCAATGTGAAACTATAAAAGGGTTATTTCACAACACCTGCCTCCAAAAATATACCATTATCTTCAGAACCCTTTAAATAACTGACTTTCTGCCTGTTAACCACCCAGCACCCTAGTGTGCTCACAGAGCTGAAATGTGAACGCTTAGCACACAGTTGAAATTGCTTGAGCAGTCTGTGAGGTGACCTTCCAGTTGTCAGCCGACACGTGTTCTAAAGTAGATTTGTCATTATCGAGTTCCAGGAAGTTTTTCCAAAATCAAAACCAGAACCTTGGCATTTGGTGTAAGATATGGATTCTTGTCTGTGTGAAATATGTGTTTTAAAGATTGTTTAAGTATCTCAGTGGCACCCTAAAGCACAGCCAATATACAGAGCCCCAAATGGGGCACCACAGCTAGAGACAGAAGGATTGGAGAACAGATGTGTGTCTTTTCTTTTAAGATTCCCTACAGACTCGGTTTGTGTTCGCGGCATCATGTTCAAAGACACAGGGCTCAGGTTAGTACTGAACACGTGGGATTTCTCCTGCTGGGCTCTCCATTCTCCCATAGGAAAACATCAGTCTCAGAGTTGGCTGAACTTCATGCCACATCCAGTCCATTCTTCTTAATCACAGATCCCGCATGTGTGAACCCACCTACTCACTTGAGTGTAGTCTGCCTACACTGTGGAGACCGGGGAGTGGCTCAGTGGGTGGGAACACTTGTCATTGGAGCAGAAGTACCTGAGTTTGAAGCTTGGTGTGGCTGTGCATGAACCTGGGACCACTCCTGTGGGGCGTAGAGACAAGAGGATTTCTGGGAATTATGGGCTACAACTCTAAATCAAAGTTCAGAGAGAGACCTTGTCTCAATGGAATAATGGCAGTGGCAAACATTGTACCCAATGCACTGGTGTCCATGACGTGGACAGTTGTACATGCACACAACCCCCACACACACACACACAACAGTGGGGAGCAACAAAAGCAGTCGTTTCATCAAATCCAGATCATATATTGTGCTGGTTTGGTTTATTTTGATTTTGGTTTTGGTCTGGTTTTTGGTGGTGGTGGTTGTGGTGGGTTGTTTTGTTTTGTTTTGTTTTGTTTTGTTTTGTTTTGTTTTGTTTTGTTTTGTTTTTGTCAAACTGACACAGGCCAGAGTTATTTGAGAAGAATGAGCTTCGGTTGAGAAAGTGCCTCCATCGTATTGGGCTTTAGGGCCTTTTGTAGATTTGTCACTGATGTGAGAGGGCTCAGCCTACTGTGGGTAGTGTGGCCCCTGAGTGTGTGGTCCTGGGTTGTAGAACAAAGCAGCTTGAGCAGGCCACAGAAAACAAGTCAGGAAGCAGCACTCCTCCATGTTCCTGCCTCCAGGGTCCTGCCTTGACTTCCCTTCACAGTGGACTGTGACCAAGCTACTCTAGGTCATGATGTTTTATCCCAGCAATGGGAACATAGCTAACACACACATGGTAAATCCCTGGTGGGGGATTTCCGCCCTTCGTGAGCATTCATGGAGTAGCCAACGTAGTGAGTTGCTCAAACACACATCTCTAGTTCCCATGGGCAGAGTGGCGCTTTCCTGCCTTGTTTCAGTTCATAACAGGAAATGCTTAATTGATATGTTTAGTGCTGTGGCTTTTTATTCTCTGCTTTTAATTAGTTTGATATTTCAAATGATCCAAAAGCAAACTGCTGAAGTGCTGTCCAGTGTTGATAAGCATAAGAAAGATGTTAAGATGTGCCTTATGGAGAATGGGTCAGATATAGCATGGGTTAGAATGCTGTTGGCCAAGAGGTCAATGTTAATGAATCAACAGTACATATTAAATAAAGTGACTTTAAACAGAAATACCAATGAAGGTGTGTTGATCAGATAATGGAAATGTGGACAGAGACTTGCAGGGACATAATTTGATATTTCTCTGAAAAGTAGTAATGCTTTATTGAGGCTTGCTTATCATTTCAGAGGTTTAGCCCATTATCAGCATGGTGCTAGACATGATTCTGGATAAGGAGCTGAGAGTTCTACATCTGGACCCACAGGCAGCAAGAAGAGAAAGGCAGTGGGACTGGCTTGGGCTTTTGGAGCCTCAAAACCTTCTTCCAGTGACACACTTCCTCCAACAAAGCCATACCTTCTAATCCTTTCAAATACAAATCCTTAAGCATTCAAATACATCAACCTATGAAGGTCATTGTTATTCACATTTATCATACAGAAACAGAGGACTCATGATAAAAACGGCCACCAGCTCCTCTCTGGAAATGTAGCTGTATCCAGAAGGAACTGTGATGTCATAGACAGGTGTGATCCACGAGGAGAGCATATGGACAGGTCTTTTTCCCATCCTATCTAGATTTCTCTCACTTTCCCCCTTTATATAGAAACCCATTTTCCTGTTAGCTCCCCCATATTCGAAAGTTTCTAATCCAAGCAACAGTATAGCGTCAGAAACCAGGAGCATTGCTTGTAAAGTTTACACAAACCTAGAGCAAAGGCCGGCTCCAATCTATGCACTGTGGCTTGTCACATTAGGCATATTACCTACCCTTCTTAAGCATGCTTTCTCATTGGTAAGCTGGATGGAAATTAATAATAGTATCTACCTCATTGAGTAGTTGGAAGGATCAAATATGAGCAGACTACCTGGCATATAGTCATTCTATAAATGTTTGCTATTATCCTTCCTTCCTGACTGCCTGCCTCCTCTTCCTATCTTCCTTCCTGTCTGACCTTTCTCTCTTCCTTCCTTCCTCTCATTAGATAGTAGGGATACTAAGTCACTTAAAACACTATGTCCTCGAGGAGTTGGTAAAAGAACACAGAGTAACTCAAAGTACCAGCCAACATATGACCAGGATACACAGCCAGTGCAGAACAAAACACAAGAGTGCTATGTGAGTCAAAATAGAAACATTAGCAATGCATGGTCCAAAAGAGATGTCAAATCCATTGAGAGCAGTGGGCTTAGCCCTGCCTTTCTCTGGCACTGAGTGGGTATCCTCTAAAAGCCCTTGTTATTCTCAGTGGGTCAAGCCCAAATCCTCTTGGCAGGCAGACAGCACCACCTGTGTCAGTAGTGGAAAGTTTCAGATACAAAGGGTCTGGCAGGTTAGAATGTCAGGAGGAAGTCACAGGGTAGGTGACTAACTTTGTATTTGAGTGGAGCAGGAAGAACTGTCGGATTTTTGTCAGGTGAACCTAAATTTTAGACATAACAATAGGATGAAGTAGTTAGGGGATTCCAAGTCTACCCACAGAAACGTGATAGGGAAGTAGCTGTCCTGCCACGCGTCCCTGGCTATCTCCTGCAGTTCTCTTGCTGGTTAGCTGATGAGATGTTTCCTGCCTTCCAGATGAGCAGCTGAAACTAGAGGATTCAGTGCTAGGAAGGAAGGGAGGGGGGTAGTCCTGGGGTAGAGTGGGGGACCAGTCCTGGGCTACATGCTGTGTGGTGAGCTAAGAGGGGAAATAGATAATGCTCTTTGTTCTTTCTAAGAATCGTCTTAATCATTTTGACTGGTGTAACATTTTCTAATTGAATTTCCTGTGTTATAAAATGCCTCAGAAAATGTAGAAAAATTCAACAAAAATTTTCAGCTGACCTACCCATGTACATTCTTGTACATGTAGCCCCTGTTTGTTAAATCATAGTGTTGTGCTGTGTTTGTGTAAAGGGTCTCTTGTTTGCTGTTTGCTTGTTTGTTTGTTTGTTTGTGTTGCCTGTGCTTGCTTGGAACCCATAATCCTCCTACCTGAACCTCACAAATACTAGAATTACAGATGTGCACCCCAGCACTTGGCTCTTCTTTTAGAGTACACCAAGCCCCATAGGCTGACCCACTTCCCTGTTTCCTCTCGTATCAGATACTGATAAGCATTTATGTTTTGTAGTTCAGTGGGTCACATTGGCGGTTTTCTGGACCCTCCTTGGCTTATTGATGAGTCTCTACTCAGCCATAGATTTGGTGGACAACTGAAGGCCCGGGCTTGGCGTTTGGGATTGGCTGGTGAGAAAGCATGGCTTACTTTCTGGTGTACCTGGCATCGCTTTCTTTCCTTCATTGGGTCTCAACCTCCAGGTTGATCAAGTAGTAGAAGTTGGGGATGAAAGAGAGAGAACTGACCCATGCTTGCTTTGACCACACAGTTGATTAAACCAGGTTCAAGAGGTAGACTGAGAGAATCCGTATTTGGATAATCATGTGACAACGACATGGACTAGAGAGAGGAATCAGGGGTGATTTTATGTCATTGGGTCATAGCGTCTGTCTCCTCAACATCCAGCACTCTCTCAATTTTATTCTTCTTCATATTTATGGTTGGATCATAGCAACGGGGCACTGTTGAGAGTCGCCGAGAGGAGGACAATTGCAAGCTTTGTTTTCTACACATTACTCAGCTTGCTTTATTGATGTCGAGTGTATAATTAGCTTTAGCAGCCTTATTAATCTTGCTTGCAGCTATTTTGGGCCAGGAGGGCACTGATGATGAATCTGAGGCCCTCATGCATGCTAGACAAGCAAGTGCTCTCTGTCAATGGGGTGCGTCCTCTGCCTGACACATTATCTTAGTCTTTGAGGTTGGGTCCACCTTTGTGTCACTTGCCCTGTCCTCCAACAGCTGTGTAGAAGCACGTTAGAATCTCTCTGTGGCCTCGGGAGGCAGAGGCAGGCGGATCTCTGAATTCGAGGCCAGCCTGGTCTACAAAGTGAGTTCCAGGACAGCCAGGGCTATACAGTGAAACCCTGTCTCAAAAAAAAAAAAAAAAAAAAAAAAAAAAAAAAAAAAAAAAAAAAAAAAAAAAAAAAAAAAAAAAAAAAAAAAAAAAAAAGAAAGAATCTCTCTGTGGCGTATAAGGAGCTTTTCTGGACTGTAGAATATCAGCATCTACAAATTTAGTAGATGTGTTTTAGAGTCAACTCAAAGGGGGTTGAACCAAATGACTCTCCTGAAAGGATGGATGTGCATTCCCCTCTCACAAATCCTCGTGTGAACTAGGTAGAGGGTTTGAGCCTTACTATTCTGACAATACAAAACAAAACAATATTCCCTGCTGCTCTGCTTTGCATGTCCCGGGGACCCCAGTAGCACTGAATATGCCTGTTGGGCGGTGCTTGGATGTCTTGATTTCTGGAGCTTGATGAGTGAGTCATTTGGATGATGTTGTTCAGGTTGCCTTTATCGTCACTTGTCTATATCTGAGAAGGCTAAGCTTTTGCAAGCCATCCTTGCAAATCCCTCTTCATAGGTTCCGTGTTGTCTTCCCAGTTTATGCTATGTTTTCTTTTTCACAGAGGACTTAAGTGTTCATCCCAGCATTCTATCATTTCCTTACAGTTTAGATTCTATGTCTTAGGTGAGATATCCTTTATTATACCGAGGATCATAGGTATGTTCTCATGGGCTTTCCGTTAGGACTCTTAACTTATTATTATTATTGCATTGGTCTTTAATCTGTGTGATATTCCACATTACATATTATGAATTATGTATCCCATTATATTTGGGTCCAGGAAGAAGACTTAGACAAGCCGTTGTGGCTAAATGTTTTCTAGAGCTGATGGATCTAAGTCTTTAGGTTAAAAAAGAAAAGGTAGAAACCTGAACAGAAAGTAAAAATGAAATCTGCAAGTAGATCCTTTGTGAAAAAAATTAAAGAACTGTCTCTAAAAGTTTTATTAAATTAAATAAAACATGGTGATTCCTCAGTAATAGATTTCTGAACAGCAACTGCATTTTCTCAAATAAACACCAGAAAGCAACCAGTTCTCAGACAACTGCTTACGTATTACCCAGCTAGGCAGCCATTTCTGCCCCTCCCCACTAGCTCTGTTACTAGATAGCTATGACCTTGGACAGTTTATGTTTTCTCTTTGAATCTCAGTTGCCAAGCCTACAAGGTATCACTAATATTTTTCCTGTTCTCTCTTTCGTAGAACTACAAAAGGATAAAATAGATTTGAGAATGCTTTATAAATATGATGTTATAAAATGATTGATTTAATTCTTCAGAGCAAAGCTATATTTTCTTTTTTTTTTTTTTTTTTTTTTTTTTTTTTTTTTTTTTTTTTTTTTTTTTTTTTTTTTTTTTTTTTTTTTTTTTTTTTTTTTACTCAGAGATGTGCTTTAATAGTCCGCTGGGCTTTTCCTTTCTTTCTTTTACTTTTCTCAACTATTCCATTATTGCATCTTTCTTTTTTTTTTTAATTTTTTTCTCTTTATTAGATATTTTCTTCATTTACATTTCAAGTGTTATCCAGAAATTTCCCCATACCCTCCCCCATCCCCGCCCTGCTCCCCTACCCACCCACTCCCACATAATGGCCCTGGCGTTCCCCTGTACTGGGGCATATAAGGTCTGTATGACCAAGGGGCCTCTCCTCCCAATGATGGCCAACTAGGCCATCTTCTTCCATATATGCAGCTAGAGACATGAGCGCAGGGGGAACTAGTTAGTTCATGTTATTCTTCCACCTATAGGGTTGAAGACCCCTTCAGCTCCTTGGGTACTTTCTCTAGCTATATTTTCTTTTTAACAGACTTAATTCATTTATTTTTCTTGTATAAAAACCTTTATGTGGTAGCCACAGCTAGAATCTGGGTCCTCTGAAACAGAGACTCTGGTGTGGGTTTTCACAAGATGATCAGTGAGTTCCTGACAAGGAGACTTGGTGAACATAGTCTCTTTCCAGAGGTTTTGGGTCAGGTAGCTATAGATCTAAGAGATGGCATCAAGGTGGCCTTGGCAAAATTGCCCAGGTAACAGTGCAGCCTCTGGCTGAAGTGTAGCAGTCATCTGTATCGGCCATCATCAGTAGCTTTTTGAGCAGGAACAAAGACAATGTCAGTGCTCCTTGGGGCAGGGATGAGATACACCAGCACAGAGCCACAGCAGCCTGTCACCTTGCATGCAACAGTATGGGGCTTGCCAATCTTGTTCCCCCTAGTATCCTTTCTGCACAGGGATAATGGAAAGCTTGGCCAAGATGATGGCCCCTCAGATGGCAGTGGCTACCTCTTTGGAGCAACTAACACCAGGACCAGTGTGACCATTGTAGTCCCCAGTATTGACAAAAGCCTTGAATCTGGTTCACTGGCCAGCCCAAGTCTGCTTCTCTACCAACATGATCATCAGAACCTCATCCTTTAGGATACACCCAGGAAAAAGTCAATGATCTCAGAATCCTTAATGGGCCGGGAGAACAGATAGATCTCCCCCAAGTATTTGATCTTCATGTCCTTAACCAGGCGACCCGGCTTGGTGACAGAGATCTACTACTTGTCTTCAGCTTTACCTCTAGTAGAAGAAACATATTAATAACCACTTATGATGGTCTGAATGCATGACTTGAAACAAACTAGGTTGATTAGGAGATAAGGCCACCATTCTCCAGCGGAGTTAATCAAAGACTACAGTCTTATAAAATGTTAATAAAACTCTGTACCAATCATCTGTAGGAAATGGTATTGGGGAAACTGGATATCTGCATATAAATGAGTGAAACTCAGCTATTCTCTCTCATATTGTATACAAATCAATTCCAAAAGATCAAAGGCATGAAGTGTTAGGAATGAAATTCTGAATCTTCTAATAAAGAGCAGAGAGTACACTTTAGGATATAGGCCTATATATAAGACTTCCTGAATAGGTCTCTGGTTGCCCCGGAAATAGGACCAACAGTCAACAAGTGGAACTTTGTGACATTAAAAAGCATCTGGCACTCGGGAGGCAGAGGCAGGCGGATTTCTGAGTTCGAGGCCAGCCTGGTCTACAAAGTGAGTTCCAGGACAGCCAAGGCTACACAGAGAAACCCTGTCTTGAAAAACCAAAAAAAAAAAAAAAGCATCCGTCCTGCAAAGGCAATTGTTTTACAGGGTGGGAATAAAATCTTTGCCAGATGTACCTCTGACAGAGGAATAATGTCTTCAATATACAAACAACTCAGAGAACTCAACAACCCAATGGAACAGTGTGTTATAGAACCAAACAGGAAGCTCTCCAAAGAAATACAAATGGCTAAGAAAGTCTGCATACCATCCTCCACCATCAGAGAAATGTAAATTAAAATGACTTTGAGATCTCATTTTATCTCCATCAGATGGTTAAGATATAAGATAACAAGTGCCGGTGAGGTTGAGGGAGGCACAGGGAACACTTCTGTGCACTGTTGCTGGGGGTGCAGATTAGTGCATCACTGTGAAAATCAGTGTAATAGCCCTCAGCAAACTGGAAATGAATCTGTCATGTAACCTTGGTATAATGCTCCTGGGAATATATCCAGAGAACTCTGTTTCAGATTAAAGGAAACTGTTCAGCTGTGTTGAGAGCTGCTTAGTTCATAATAGCTATTGTAGTGAGAATTTTGGTTTCTTTAAAAAAGCACAGAAACATGATAGGACTATGTTTTCATTTCAATCCCAGGTATGGGGATGTGGGCTTGCTTCAGATTGTCCACAGCAGATGACTATGATTTGCCTCATGCTCTAGCAGAGGTGTGATTTTGCCAGCAGCAGATAGTGTCTGAAATTGTGTGACCTTTGTAAATGCTAGGGCCCAGTGAAGCGGGTGTGCTGTTGGTTGGTTGCTGTTTGTTAAGTAATTGTGCACAAAGAAAAAAGAGGAAGAAGAAGAAATTAGATATCCTGATGGTGAAGATTAAACTTGCCCCCAAGGAGCTAGATGTTCCTAATCACCAGGAAGTAGTCTGTCAATAAGGTTGCTTTCTTTCCCCTCTACCCCCTTTTTTTTTCTTCTCTCCTGTCTATTGTTAGGGGGTTGGAAGGGTGGAAGAAAAAGGGTGGAGAAGGGTGAAAGAAAGAACTCACGAAGTGGCCAAAGTCCAGCCACAGCTATGACATGGAGACTGCCCTAGATGTACATCGACTGAAGAATGAAGAATGAAAATGCAGACACACTACTAAATGTTATTCAGCTGCAATAAAAACACTGGAAAATTCAGGTAAGTAGATGGGTCTGGAAAGCATACTGAGGTAACCCAGACCCAGAAATACCAATGTTATATGTTCTCACCCATAGGTGGCTCTTACTGTCAAATCTTTATATTTGAGTATTTAATTTAGAGTGTCTGTAAAATCCAGAAAACTAGAAAAGGGCCATTGGTGGAGAGGGAAAACAGATCTTAAGGGAAGAGAGAGAGAGTAGAACACAGGTGATATGGAGGGGGAAATGGAAAGAATGGAGTGGAAGATTTAAGTTGGGTGAGGGGTGAGAGGGTAAGGCAGAAGAGGAGACACGAGGAGAGATAAATGATACTAAGGATGTTTGAAAAGGCCACATGAAAATCTGGTATTTTATAATCTTCATATTTTTTTAATATAAAGGAGTTTTGCTAGAGTTACCATACACAGGGGATGATTGGACAAACAGACAACGGGAGGGATATGTTATCAAGAGAAGTTTATGCTGTGCTCAGGACAGGGCAGGAAAGAAGGGGGTGGTATATAAATATGTAGGTCATTCAGTCACCTCCAACAACAGCGACTATAACAGCCCAAAGGCCAGAGTCAGTCTGTTTTATTTGAACACAGTCCCACTCACTCACTTAAACACTATCTATGGCTGCCTTTTTTACTGCAGGAAACCATTGGTTACCCTAGAACATTCATGTCACTATTGACAGAAGCCAATAGATTGTCAAGTAAAAATCCCAGTGCCAGGTGTGGAATACCTCCCTCCCCTCAAGTTGTTAGTCAAGGATATCATAGAAACCCATGGAACTATAAAGGAAGGCTATTGCCGCTCCTCCTGGCTGGCCTCACTGAAGACAACACAGTTTTACCACAGGAGATGGAAACATCACATTGGTACTAACCAGGAAGCTTCCTCATGGATGACTGGTACTGAGCGTGTGACCCATGAGCCCCAATAATGACAGTTGTGACAAGATATGGCCACAGGAGCAATAGTGACATAAATGCTCTAGGGTAACTAGTGGTTTACTGCAGTAAAAAGGCAGCCATAGTGTTAGTGTTTCAGTGAGTGAGTGGGACTGTGTTCAAATCAAACAGGTGACTGGCTGGCTCTGGCCTTTGGGCTGTTATAGTCACTGTTGTTGGAGGTGACTGAACGACCTACATATTTATATACCACCTGCTTCTTTCCTGCCCTGAGCACAGCATAATCTTCCCTTGATAACACCTCCCTCCTGTTGTCTGGTTGTTCAATCATCCCCACACTTCCTCTTAGATACCACCTCTTGAGACCCCCTGGATTCCCTATGGCTTTACCTTTTCATGGTTGTATTTTCTACAGTAGAATATTTACATGTTTGCCTGCCTTCCTACTGTCTTCTAGATGTTTTTGAAGGGTCAAAACCCTCATGTCCCTCATAGGGGCTCACTGAGACTGAGCTGACAATCATGGAGTATGCATGGGTCTAACCTAGGCCCTCTGCATATATGTTGTAGTTGTATAGTTTGGTGTTTTTGAGGGACTCTTAACAGAGGAAGAGGGGTGTGTGTGTGTGTGTGTGTGTGTGTGTGTGTGTGTGTGTGAGAGAGAGAGAGAGAGAGAGAGAGGGGGGGGGTTCTGTTTCTGACAGTTTTGCCTGCTCAATACGAGGGAAGGAACCTAATCTTATTGCAACTTGATATGCCATCTTTCATTGATATCCCTGGGAGGTTTGCCTTTTTCTGAAGGGACATGGAGGAGGATTGGATGGGGAAGGAGGAAGTATGGGGGATGGAGAAGGTGGGAGAGGGAGAGTGGAAACTGTGGTCAGAGTGTAATATATGAGAAAATAAACTAATAAAAAATTGTTTAAAAAAAAAAACCAAAAAACTCATGTTCCACTTGATTCCCAGTGCCTGGTAGAGTCCTAGGCACTTGTAAGCCCCTCAATAAAACTTTGATGGTTTTCACTGAGGGAAGAGAAAGTCACCAAGTGACTCTCTGGCTACCTGTCTCTAATCTGAAGACTGGAGTTTAGGAAACCATGCCTGGCAGTTCCTTATCTCCACGGAAAGGCTTTGGTGGGGAGTCATCCCTTCCCCTTGGCCTGACGTTGCTCAGGGAATCAGAGGTCCCAAAGTAAGAACCAGATGCTGTTCTCTCTTCCTGAGCAGTTTCCATCCCATTCACCGGGCCACTGAACGTTCTCAAATCTGTTTGACCCCACTTCCGGCAAGCACTCTCTTATACTGGCTTTAAAAATAAGCCCTCAGGGGAAATTGTTACATCCCTTTCCAAATGCTCTTATGAATGCCAAAAGTGGTAAACAGTGAGCCATCTGTGGTTAAGGGTGGAACAACCGCCATTCAGCCAGGCATCCTGGGACTGGCTGCAGCCTGCTCAGGCTCTGCCCTTTCCAGATCATCACTGACGATGTGTAAAAGGATCCACTTTTTCAGCCAAGCCACCGTGTCCTGCCTTGCATAGACAGAGATCTAGAATGAGGATTTTACTTCCTACTTGAAAAAAAACCCCTCAAGATAAGACAAGGAATGGCTACAGAAGACAGAATGGATAACAGACAGAGAAGCTTGGAAACCTGGCTTAGAATAAGTCATGTGCATTTGCTTCCTATGTGGTCTTCTCAACCCATCCATGACTAACAATACTTAGGATGGGATAATGTGAATAATCTGTGTCGGTTTTCTTCTTGTATTCTTCCTCCTCCATCCCAAAATGTAGCCTGATGTCTGTGTTTTGTAACAACACAGGAAAAGCAAAACACTTGCAGCCAACCTTCTCCACATATATGATCCCCTGAAAGTATAAGAAAAATTGCAATTGATTAACTTACTCCTTTACTTTTAACCTTGTCTACTCACTACCAGATGCCATGCAGGACAGTGCGTTTCAGAAATGAGAAGACGTGGTCTCTTTTCTAAGGGATACTATGCAAGCTGACACTAAATGCAAAGAGGGTTTAGAGTCAGGAGAGATCAGTAAAGGGTGGAGTTTCCCAAGAGGTGGGACTTGAACTGATCTCAAAGTGAGTGTGGAACAGGGATGGGTAAGAAGAACAATGGATTCTGTCAGAGGAAATGACATGGCCAGAGGTGCAGGGGATTAAGTGCTCAGGATGGGGAGCAGCAGCCTATAGTGGGAGATAAGGGTAGGGAGAAAATGAAAGATCATATCATTGTGGAAGACTTTGACGATCTAGAACTGAACTCCAAGGGAGAGGCATGACAACACCTTTATATATATATATTTCAAGAAGTATAATGTTCTATTAAAACACTTATTTCTTTTATATGTATGTGTGTATGCCTGAGTGAGTTTATGTGCACCACAATACACATGATACACATCTTCAGAGACCAGTATAGGGTGTCACATATTCTGGAACTGGAGTTATAGATAATGATTACGTGGGTGCTGGGAACTGAACTTGGATCCTCTGCAAAAACAATAAGTCCTTTTAACTTCTGAGCCATCTTTCAAGCCCTCAATAAAATCCCCTTCAAGTATAAAATATAGGTCTTTTTACTACATTCAAGGAGTTAACTAACCATCATCGCATCCTAATACCAGAGCAGATAACATCTTTCTGATGATATCTGAACAGAGAATAAGTTGGATAAGATTGTATTTCAAGCAGATCACCTTAGCAACTGAGTTGGGATGTCCACAGAAGACACATATGATGGGTAACAAGCCCAGAAGCTCAGAGACCTGGAATAGAAGAATTCATATGACATTTGCTTCCTATGGGATCTTCTCAAGACACCCATGACAACAGGACTCATGATGGGACAATATGTGATAGTCTGTGTTGGTTTTTTTCTTGCTGTATCTCCTCCCTGAACCCATTCAAAACATGTAGACTGATGTTCATGTTTTGTAACAATTCTGGAAAAGCAAGATGCTGTGACCAACCCTCCCCACCTTCTATTTTAGGAATCCAGACATTATATTTGGATTATATTTGAGAGGGGAGAGGACTATTGTGAGGTAGTAGGAGTTGAGGCTACAAGATAACAAAGGTCGGGGGATGTTCCCCCACACTTTGGAGAGAAGATATTTTCTGGTTATGGGGAAAGTAGGGACTTCACACAGATTAATGACATGCTAATCCTAGGATATTGAGCCTAGCCCCAGAACCTTGAACCTCAAAGACAAAAATTAATTAATTAACTAATTAACTAATTACTTAATTCCCTGCATCATGTTGTACTATGGCAACACTTCTATACAAAGGCCAGCCTGGTCTACATAACAAGTTCCAGGACAGCCATGGCTACATAAGGAGACACTGTTTCAAAAAAAACCTAAAAACAAAAACAAATGATAATAAAAACCGCTCCTGCATCATCCAGGTGAGGCAGACAAGTCTGACTGCGGCCCCCAAGATCACAGGCCTTGGAGAGTGAGCACATCAATCTTAAGTGGAAGAGAGAGGCTCCTAAGCATTCAGTTTTTCAGTAAACACCTAGGTTTTATTTTGCCCTGTTCTAGTGGGTGGGAAGCCCATAGCAGTAGTCACCGGGCAGGATGAGGTGGAAATGTGTGCTTTCCTGAGAGGTCACATACTGTGACTAGTGGCACTGTTTCTGAGGCCAGCAAAGAAGCCCTGCATCCGTGACTTGTCACTGTAGACCCTTAAGGATGTGAACCCCTGTGGATCTGTGTGTCGTCGCTGAATGTGAAATGCCCTCGGGAGTTCCGCATGAAGCAAGTGGCACTACTTAGGGAGGATGGTTCTAGAAACTTTAGGAGGTATGTCCTAGGTGGAAAGAGTAGGTCATGGTGTGTGTGGGTGCATTTAAATGGCATGTGCCTACGTCTCAATCTCTTTCTCACTCTGTTTCTCATTCACCACATGTTCTGCCCAAATACATGAGCATCAACAATTGCTGTCTGAACTCTTCAATATTGTGAGACCATCCTCTGTTTTGTTCTCTCCGTTGTTTTGGTCATAGTTACAAATGGTAACCAACACACTGGGTTTCCTCCAAATGGAAATGAAAATCAACTATCTCATAGTGTTGTTTTAATGATTAAATAAATATGTGTAAAAGGCTTATAACTCTGCTTGGTATAAAGGTTTGATTTTAGTATATGTGCTGGATAGATTTATGTCAAATTGACACAAGCTAAAGTTAACTGAGGGGAGGGAACTGAGGAGAAGAAAATGCTTCCATAAGACCAAGTTGTAGGCAAGCCTAGATTTTTACATTAGTCGTTGATGAGGGAGGGTCCAGCCCATTGCAGGTGGTGCCATCCCTGGGATCATGTTCCTGGGTTCTCTGAGAAAGCAGGCTGAGCAAGCCATGGAGAGCAAGCCAGTAAGCAGCACCCCTCCATGGCTGTCGCATCAGCTCCAGCCTCCAGGCTCCTTCCCTGTATGAGTTCTTGCCCTCCCTGCTTTGGATGATGAAGTGTTACATGGAACTATGAGCAAAGTAAAACTTTTCCTTTCCAAGTTGCTTTGGTCATGATGTTTCATTACAGCCATAGAAACCTTACCAAGTGTATACTTGGGTAAAAGGGTATTGCTGTGACCTGACCGTGTTGTTTTGGTCATGATTGTGGAAGGACTTTGGAACTTTGTGCAAGTAAAGCCATTGGGTGTTCAATTGTTGGCGAGCTGTTCCATAGGAGCTTGGATGATAAGAATGTTGAAGGTTTTTATCTATAACATTTCTTCTAGTTTTCTAATTTTTGTCTTTATCTTCTGAAACCTTTTCCTGTCCTATTTCCACCTGAGTTCTTTGTTACAGGATTGTAATTTACCACCCGTTCTCATTGATGTTTTTCCTTCTTGTTCATTCATTTGAGCAAGCAAGTGCTTTGTGATGGTTGATCATGACTATCAGTTTGATGATATTTAAAGTCACCTAGGAGACACACCTTGGGTATGTCTCATCTCAGGATACTTCAAACATGCAGACAGCAGGAGTTAGCTACTTTCCCGCCTCCCATTCTGGCACCATAAATCTGGCTCCCCCACCATAGCAGGAATTTATTATCCTGACAGTTATCAGGCCTCATTCCTTGTTTGACTTTATAAGGTTTCCCCTCTACCCCCAGACACTACAAGCCCTGAGTATGTAGATGAAGTATCTTGCAATATTCTTTCCCTGAACAATGGTATATGGCCACACAAACCTTGCTCCAGAGACCCTGTCCACCTTGCCAGGGGAATAAGTACCCCTTCCCAATAAACTGGACTAGTTCTCCAAAACTGTGTTCATTGCACAGAGGAAAACTCGTAGCTCTAAGTGCCTACTAAAGAAACTGGAGAGAGCATATACTAGCAGCCAGACAGCACACCTGAAAAATCTAGAACAAAAAGAAACAAATACACCCAAGAGGGGTAGATGGCAGGAAATAATCAAACTCAGGGCTGAAAACAACCAAGTAGAAATAAAAGAACTATACAAAGAATAAAAAAACAAACAAACAAAAAAAACAACAAAACAAACAAACAAACAAACAAAAAAAAACAGGAGCTGGTGCCAGGCATGGTGGCTCATGCCTTTAATCCCAGCACTTGGGAGGCAGAGGCAGGTGGATTTCTGAGTTTGAGGCCGGCCTGACCAGAGGGCACAGAGACAGTATCCAAATTAATAAAATTAGAACTGAAAAGGGAGACAGAAACTGAGGAAATTCAAAAAGTCATCAGATCCTATTACAAAGTCTATAATCAACAAAACTGGAAAATCTGGGTGAAATGGACAATTTTACAGACAGATAACAAATTTCAAAGTTAAATCAAGATCAGATAAACCATCAAAACAGTCCCATAACCCTTAAAGAAATAGAAACAATCATTAAAAGTCTCCCAAGCAATAAAACAAAAAAACAGAAAACAAAAAATAAAACTTCAATACATGGGCACAAAGGAAAAGTTCCTGAACAGAACATAAAATTGCAAAGCTTCTGTAAGGCAAAGGACACTGTCAATAGCACAAAATGGTAACCAAAAGATTGGGAAAAGACCTTTACCAATCCTACAACCAATAGAGGGCTAGTATCCAATCTATACAAAGAACTCAAGAAATTAGACTCCAGACAATCAAATAACCCTATTAAAAATGGGAAACAGAGCTAAACAAAGAATTCTCAACTGAGGAAACTGGAATGGCTGAGAAGCACCTAAAGAAATGTTCAGCATCCTTAGTAATCAGAGAAATGCAAATCAGAACAACCCTGAGATTCCACCTCACACCAGTCAGAATGGCTAAGATAAAAAAAAACTCAGGTGACAGCAGATGCTGGCAAGGAAGTAGAGAAAGAGGAACACTCCTCCATTGTTGGTGGGATTGCAAGCTTGTACAACCACTCTGGAAATCAGTCTGGTGGTTCCTCAGAAATTTGGGCATAGTATTACCTGAGGACCCAGCTATACCACTCCTGGGCATATACCCAAAAGATACTCCAACATATAACATGGACACATGATCTACTATGTTCAAAGCAGCCTTATTTATAATATCCAGGAGCTGGAAAGAACCCAGATGTCCTTCAACAGTGAATGGATACAGAAAATATGGTACATTCTCACAATGGAGTGCTACTCAGCTATTAAAAACAATGAATTCATGAAATTCTTAGGCAAATGGATGGAGCTAGAAAATATCATCCTGAGTGAGGCAACCCAATCACAAAAAAACACATATGGT
The DNA here is from genome assembly GCA_902729485.2 of Mus minutoides. Lineage (NCBI taxonomy): Eukaryota > Metazoa > Chordata > Mammalia > Rodentia > Muridae > Mus > Mus minutoides. Next base: position 532,727 of record LR750275.1, read on the forward strand.
ATTCACTCACTGATAAGTGGATATTAGCCCAAAAGCTTGGGATACCCAAGATACAATTCACAGATCACATGAAGCTCAAGAAGAAGGAAGACCAAAGTGTGGATGCTTCAGTCCTTCTTAGAAGGGGGAACAAAATACTCATGGGAGCAAATTCGGAGACAAAGTATGGAGCAGAGATTGAAGAAAAGGCCATCCAGAGACTTCCCACCTGGTGATTCATCCCATATACAGTCACCAAACACAGATACTATTGTGGATGCCAAGAAGTGCATGCTGACAGGAGCCTGATATAGCTGTCTCCTGAGAGGCTCTGCCAGAGCCTGACAAATACAGAGGCGGATGCTTGCAGCCAACCATTGAACTGAACATGGGGTCCCCAATGGAGGAGTTAGAGAAAGGATTGAGGAGCTGAAGGGGTTTGTAACTCCGTAGGAAGAACAATAATATCAACCAACCAGAGCTCTCAGGGTTTAAACCACCAACCAAGGAGTACACATGGAGAAACCCATTATTCCAGCCATATATGTAGCAGAGGATGGCTTTGTCGGGCATCAAGGGGAGAAGAGGCCCTTGGTCCTGTGAAGGCTCGATGTCCCAGTGTAAGGGAATGAGAGTGTGGGGAGGGGAGTGAGTGGGTGGGGGCACACCCTCATAGAAACAGGAGGAGGGGGAATAGGGTAGGGGATTTCTTGGGGGGGTAGGAAAGGGGATAACATGTGAAATGTAAATAAATAAAATAGCCAATAAAAATTTTTAAAAATTAAAAATAATAATTTAATGATGAAATTGCATATATTTATAATTACAATGTGATGTTTTAATATATGTATACCCTGTGGAAAGGCAAAACCAGGTTGACTGCAATGCATTTTTATTTGCCTTCTGGGGTGAGAATATTTAAAAACTAGTCTTAGCAGTTTCTAGTCTTACCATGCCTGGCTTTATAGATAGCCCCGTTATGCCAGCTGGGAGCTCTGCCACCCAGCAGAGCTCCAGCTTGTCAATGGATCTAACTGCAGCTATCACACTATCCAGAAGGCAGACACTTGCTCCTCTTGTCTAGCTGAAAATTTACATCCTCTCTTTAACATCTTCCTAATCCTCCACTCTCCTCCAGCCCATGGTAACCACCATTCTTTACCATGTTTTAGATTCTAAATGTAAATGAGATCGTGTGGTATTTGTCTTTCATCCCCGTCTTATTTAACGTGGTATAATGTCCTCTAGATTCATTTGCAGTATCACAAATCCTTCTGTAATGGTTTCAAAGAGAATGTCCGCTGTAAGTTCATGTACTTGAATAGGTGGTCCCTAGCTGTTGGTACTGTGTGTGGAGGATTAGGAGGAATGGCCTTGTTAGAGGAAATGTGTCACTGGAGGTGGGCTTCTCCAGTTGTCCCCTTTGCTTTGGGCATACAGTTCAAAAGATGTGACCTCAGCTTGATGCTCCAGTGGTGATGACTGTCTGCCTCCATGTCTCCCTGCAGGAATGGTGAGTTGCCTTGTTCATGGTGACTCTTCACAGCAGTAAAACTGTAACTAAGACAATAACCAATGAAATGATATAATTGATAGATCAAATAATACAGATCTATAATGAGCTCAGAACAAAATAAAAATAGATACTTAATAGGAAAAAAAGCATAAAGTATGTATTAAGTCATTTCCAGCCTTGGGTGGGAGGAGAGGATGTCATTCTGGTCCTGTCCTCCTTCTGCCAACACCTTACCTGTGCACCTCAGTTCTTATCTCTATCTGTTATGCAGACTGTGGCTTCATCTTTCTCAGGTAGGAACTTCCTGCTCATTGTCCTTAACAGTTTGTCAAGCTGTTTCATCCTGTCTGGCTTTCGAGCTGCTTCATGTATGCAGTTCTCATCTACATTCTGAAAGGCAGCATCCACAGGGAAGGTCGGTTTCCCACTCTGCCCTTAGCTGGCATCTCTATTGAGCTAAGAGTTTGGCTGAAGACTTGTGCCATGTCAGTTGGATTAGCAAGAGCACTGTCACTATCCTGTAGGATATCACTAGTCACCCCTAGAAGGATCATTGCTAAACATCTAACTTAGAGGGAACTTGACATCTTGCTTTGATACAAATGGAACATATTTAGGACCCAATCATACATCTCCCCCAGGCCCATGCTTCTTAAGGACTGCAACTACATTGTTTTATAAATGAACTTTCCTGCAAGGCGATGAACTCTCGGGGGCAGAGACTATGTGGACACAGTTGTAAAAGTGTTATAGAATGAGCAGGTGTTGCTATTTGGTACACATCACTTTCAACTATCTGAAAATCTCTGTCATCTCATGGTTGATGTGCCCGTTTCTAAGGACCAAAATTGTGTGGGCAGGAGAAGAGTAGATTTGGGTATAAGAAAAGCAACAGAGAATTTCCATTACACAGATCCTGATTATAGGACAAGGGCCTTGTTCAGATCCAGAGAAAGTTCTGGTCATCTCTGCCAGATGAAACTCCCCCAGAATGATCTAAACCAGTTCTTTCCCTCCTAGACAAGAGGAAGGAAAAGTCCCATTCAGAACCACAGGGAAACAAGGCTTCCGTACTGATTATATACAATTTACAGCAGTGTTTCATTTGGTGTCCAGGAGCCTGTAATAGCTGGAATTACCCTTGTTCCTCTTCCCTTTTGCAGGGCCAGAGCTAAGGAGTGCTCTGTGGTTATGTGTCAGGGGATAACATCCTCATGCCAGACGTGCTTGGCTCTGGCATTGTGTTGTAATCCTGTGTGTGTGTGTGTGTGTGTGTGTGTGTGTGTGTGTGTGTGTTCAGCATCAAAATGTTCTCTTTCCACTGCTTTTCAGTTCATAAGGAGTAAACTTAATATTTTATCATATTACTTTTTCTTTGGTGAGAAGTGAAGGAGGGAGAAAGGGGAGAAAAGGAAAATAGAAAGTTATGTCCTCCTACTGACATAATATCCTATGCAGATAGGAGGTGCATGTATGATGGAAACAGGAAAATGGAAGTGAGTCGGGACATGATGGGCTGGTGGTTAAGAGAGGCCAGGAAATTCAAAGCTGGTGTGATAGCCTCTCCAGATGATGAAGGTGAATGTCGCTATATGGGGACATTTCAACCTGGCCACTCCTATGAATTTTGTAGGTGTCCTGGGTGGAGTAGCACACAGTATAAACTTCTATAAACCTTAATCTGGGGGTATAAACTATTTCTGTAGAGGATCAAGTAGAAAATCATTTATATTTCATAAGCCATATGTTTTTTTTTATGGTGATTCAACTCTGCCATCATATACCAAAGACAGAAAAAACTCCATAAACTAGAGATGGCTATGTCCCAGTGAGATGTCATTGATTAAAATGGGCAAACAGGAGGATTTGGCTGGTGGGCCATGTTTTCTCTAAATCCTGCTTCTAGACTCATACTATTAGGATCCATTCTGAAAAATCTTGAAAGTTTTAGAATAAGTTCAGAATCATAAAAGACAGGGAAGGAAGGGAACAATGGCTAGAGACAGAGTCAGACAACTGCTGTTCTGAGAAAAGAAAAACATGAGGTGTTTGGACCCATGGCCATCATAGACAGGGGTAGACATTTTAATTTGTGGGAAATTTTAGGGACTCCCCTAAATTTGGATATATATATATATATATATATATATATATATATATATATATATATATATATATATATATA
>LR750275.1:536506-592455 GCA_902729485.2 Mus minutoides
ATATCTATTGCTTCTACTGGTTTTGAAGGTCAGAGATTAGAGAAGAGCATTGCCATGTGGTACGGCTCATGGGTTCTCATGCAGAACGGTTCTAGGTCAGCCACACTACAATCATGCCTGCCCCCTAAGGCTTCATAGAGCCTACAGCCAGAGCTATGGGCCAGATGCCTCAGGTCCTCTCCCTGTGAGCCTTTCCATGATGCTTGGGTGTCCTTACAACATGATACTCACTACCCCTCCCCAGAGAAGCTATGGAAGACAGAAGCTGAAATGCCCTCCATGAACTGCCCTGAGAAGCCATATGTAATCACCTTTACCAGACTCTATTCACCAAACCCAGCCCTAATTCTGCACAGAGGATAGACTGATCACAGGATAACTATAAGGTGTTCATGATTATCAGGGAGAATCTTAATCTTAGAAGTTGGCTTATACCATCAAAACAAGTGGAGGTAAAAACTGTAACTCGGGCTTTACCAGTCCTAATACATCCCCTCCTTCTTTCTGTGAGGTAACATTTTTCTAGTTCTAGGATTAAACATGGCCATTTTTGGAAAGGGTGTTGGTGCAGTATTGTACCTGCCACACCCATATACTATCCCAACATCACTTACTGAATCATTTGGGATCATTGTTGAAACCAGATTTTGATACTTAATTATGTTTATTTCTATATCATATCTAGCTTCATTCATTTCTATACCTGTCTTTCCAATAGTGTGTGTGTGTGTGTGTGTGTGTGTGTGTATGTGTGTGTGTATGTATGTACACGTGGACATGTGCACATGCACACATAGGATGCCCACAGAGACCAGCAGAGGGCAATGGATCCCAGGAAACTGGTGTTACAGGCAGTTACAAGCTGCCCCTGTGTGTGCTGGGAACTAAACTCTAGTCCTCTGCAAAAGCATCAAGCACCCTTAACTGGGGAGCCATTTCCCTAGTCCCCTGTTTGTAATTTTATGCCGATATCTCAGTCTCTTCATTTATGTGGCTTTGTAGAAGTCTTGAACTGAGACTTCAAATTTTCAATTTTGTTCTCTTTCAAAGTTGGCTTGACTATTTTTAGATTTCTCCATTTTTAATAGTTTATTGTCCATGTTTAAAAAATATGTTTTTTAAAAAAATGGTTTTAGAGCTTTATTGTAGAAAGGCAGGGAGAAAGGAGAGAAGTCTCAGAGACCTTGGATGTGAGAGGCTACCAGGACTCAATGGGGATGACATTAGCCGAACAGTGGGGAGATAGAACTAGAAGAGACCACCTCCAGTAGATAGGCTTGGCCCCCAGTTGAGGCAGGAAACCACCCACCCCTCTTCAGAACTTTTAATCCAGAATTGTTCCTGTCTAAAAGAAATGCAGGGACAAAAATGGAACAGAGACTGAAAGAAAGGTCACTCAATGGCCAGCCCAACTTGGGATCTATCCTGTGTGCACACACCAAATCCTGACACAATTACTTAGGCCATATTGCACATGCAGACAGGAACCTGGCATGGCTGTCCTCTGATAGGCTTTACCAGCAACTGACTGAAACAAATACAGATACTTACAGCCAACCATTGGATTGAGGTCAGGGATCCCTATAGAAGAGTTAGAGGAAAGACTGAAGGAGCTAAGAGGATTGCAACCATAGGAAGCACAACAGTGTTGACTAACCCTGGTCCCTCAGAGCTCCCAGAGACTAAGCCAAAAACCAAGAAGCATACATGGGCTGGTTCCTGGCCCCAGGCACATGTGTAGCAGAAGACTGCTTTGTATGACCTCAGTGGGAGAGGATGTGCTTAATCCTGTGGAAACTTGATGCCTCAGGGAAGAGGGATGCTGGTTGGGGGTGAGGTGGGGATGGGTGGGCAGGTGAGGAGCACCCTCTCAGTGGGGAGGGGGTGAAGAACTCAGGGAGGTGGGGTGGAGAAGAGGGGGCAACTTTTGGAATGTAAATAAATAAAATAATGTAATGATGATGATGATAATAATAAAAAGAAATGTTCAACATCCTTAGCCAGCAGAGAAATGAAAATGAAAGTGAGTCTGAGATTCCATTTTACACCCATCAGGATGGGTAAGATCAATAACTCAAGCAACAGCTCATGCTGGTGAAGATATGGAGCAAGGGGAACACTCCTCCACTGCTGGTGTAGATGCAAACCTGTATAGCTACTTTAGAAATCAATTTGGTGGTTTCTCAGAAGATTGGGAATAGTTCTACCTCAAGACCCAGCTATACCACTCCTGGACATATACTCAAAGGATATGCCACCATACCACAAGGATACTTGCTCAACTATGTTAATAGCAGGTATTATTTGTAACAGCAAGAAATGGAAAACAACCTAGGTGACCCTCAATCAAAGAATGAATAAATAAAACCTATGTTTACACTATGGAGTATTACTCAGCTATTAAAAACAATGTCATCATAAAATTTACAACCAAATAAATGGAACTAGAAAAGATCATCCTGAGTGCGGTAACCAAGACCCAGAAAGACAAACATGCTATGTACTCACTGTAAGTGGATACTAGCCATGAAGTAAAGAATAACTATACTACTATCCACAGACCCAAAAAAGTTAAGTATCAAGGAGGACCCAAGGGAAGATCCTTGAATTGAGTGTTATAGTTCAGTTTCCACTGAGAAGGGGAAATAGACTAGACATCATGGGTAGACAAGTATCAGGGGAGGATTGGGGGAGGGGAGAAAGGGGGATAGGTGCAGGAGGGATCAGGTTGGGAAGGATGGAGGCTGAGTACTAGAAGAGACAATTGGAATGGGGGGATATCTCTGGGATGATCTGAAAATCTAGGGTGATGGAAACTCCCAGGAATCTATGAGGGTGACCCTAGCTAAAACTCCTAGCAATTGGGGATATGGAGCCTGAACTGGCCATCTCCTGTAACTAGGCCAAACTTCCAATGGAGGGAACAGAACACCAACCTAGGAACAAAAGCTTTGACCTATAATTTGTCTGTTTATAAGATATGAAGGGGTAAAGATGGAGCAGAAATTGAGGGAATGGCCAAGCCATAAGTGGTCCAGCTTGAGACCCATGCCATGAGAAGGAACCGTGTTAGAGATAATCTGCTATACTTGCAGACAGGAGCTATCATAACCATCATCAGAGAGACTTCACCCAGCAACTGATGGAAACAGATGCAGAGACCCACAGCCAAACACTAGGCAGAGGTTGGGAAATCCTGCAGAAGAGAGGAAGGATTATAGATCAAGGACACCTCAAGAAAACCTACTGAATCAACTAACCTGGGTTTATAGGAGCTTACAGAGACTAGACCGCAACAAGAGAGCATCCGTGGGACTGAGTAGGCCATCTGCACATATGTAACAGTTGTGTAGCTTGGTGTTCATGTGGGACTCCTAAAGCAGGAGCAGGGATTATCTACAACTCTGTTGCCTGCCTTTGGGAAACTTTCCTCTAACTGCTCTGCCTTGTATAGCCTCAATAAGAAAAGATGTGCCCAGTCTTACTGCAACTTGATATACTAAGGGTGGTCACTATCTGTGGGAGGCCTCACATTTTTCTGAAGAGAAAGAGAAGAGGAATGGAGGGAGTGGCAGAGGGCAGGGAGGACAGGAAGAAAGGGAAACTGAGATCAGGATGTAAAACAAACAGTCAGAAAGAGGACTGGAGAGATGGCTCAGGGGTTAAGAGCTCTGACTGCTCTTCAGAGAACCTGGGTTCAGTTACCAACACCCACATGGTGGCTCACAAACATCTGTAACTCCAGTTCTAAGGCATCCAGTGACCCTCTGCAGACCTACACAGGAACTTCACATGTGCTGTGCACTTACATACAGAAAACATACTCATACCCATAAAATAAAAACAAAAAATTAGAAAGACCTCAAAACTTTCTTTTGGAAACTTAAAAGAGTATGGAAAACAAAAACAAACCAAAACCAAAAGCAGTTGACAGGAAGAAATAATTAAAAACCAGGGCAGAAATTAATGAAATGGAAACAACACTTAAAGATACAAAGCACCAGTGAACCAAAGAGTTAGGTTTTTAAACCTCTTAAGCTAGATATAAATGGAGAGATCGTAACACATATAAAAGAAATGTAGAAAATTATAAGAAAATTATGAAAGCATTTTTTTAAAAACCTATATTGCACTAAGTTTGAAAGATTAAAATAAATGGTTGCGTTTCTAGATACATATGACCAACCAAAGTTAAACCAAGATAACAAAAATAATTTAAATAGATCCATAACAAGCAGGGACATTAAAGAAATAGCAGCAACAACAAACTATACCCTTGGCACACATAGAGAAAAATTCACATGGATTCATAACAGAATTCTGCCTTTAAAGAAAACCTACAATCAATGCTCCTCAAACTATTTGACAAAATAAAAATAGAGGGAACACTTCCAAGGCTGTAGATAGTTTTATTTATAGATTTTTTTTTTTTTAAGAAATTCTCGTGAGTCTCTCTATAGTGTCTTCTTCGGTTTTCACCACCACAAACAATGCACGAGAGTCCCTTTTTCCCACACTGCCACCAGCACTTCTCTCTCTCTCTCTCTCTCTCTCTCTCTCTCTCTCTCTCTCTCTTTTATTTTTTATCTTAGATATTCTGACTGGAGTAATATCAAATCTCAAAAGCAACTCTAGTTTTTCCTGATAGCACATAATACTGAACACATTATAACAGCCCAGTTGTACCACTCCTGGGCATATACCCAAAGAACTTTAGTCCCACATCTGAGATTCTCGCTCATTCATGTTCATTGCTACTCTATTTCCAATAGGAAATAAGTTTAAAGTCCATCAAATAATGAAGATTAGTAAACAAACAAACAAACAATAAATAAATAAACCCATGGCAACTATACACAATGGAATTTCATTCAACTGTAAGGAAAAATAGAAACTATGAAATGTATAGGTAAATGGAAAAATATTACTGAGTGAAGCCACCCAGGCATAAAAATTAAATGTCCTAGGTTCTCCTTCATATGCAGATTCTAGCACTTAATCTCTAATTCTGTATGTTCAAATTAGAGTCCCTAGAAAGTGGCCACTGGGGTGGGGTGGACCCCAAGGAGGGTAGTCAGGAAGGGTGTTATAATGGTTTGAATAAGTATGGCCCCCATCTGTATTTGAATGCTTGGGCACAGGAAGTGGCCCCATTCAGAGGTGTGTTCTTGTTGGAGAAAGTGTGTCACTGCAGAGGCAAGCTTTGAGGTCTCATATATACGCAAGCTATGCCCTTACTGTCTGCTAATCAAGATGTAGAAGTCTTAGCTCCTTCTCCAGCCCATCTGCTTGTAGGCTGCCATGCTTCCTGCCATGATGATAATGGACTGAACCTCTGAAGCTGTGAACCAGCCCCAATTATATGTTTTCTAACAGTTGCCACAGTTATTTTGTTAGAAAGAAATGCTGGTGGCAATGTGGGAAAAGAGGGATTCTATACAGCAGTAAAACCCAAGACAGAAGTTGGTACTAGGGACTTGGGTTTTACTTTGATAGGCCTGGCCATTCTTTTGTTTGTTTGTGGTTTGGAGAATTTTGGATTAGAAAAAGAGTGGAATGCTTTAAGTGGAGCTTAACAGGCCATCCTAGCAGGAACATGGAAGACAATGGTACAGAGGGTGATTTGAACTGTGGGTTTTGTTGTTGTTGTTGTTGTTGTTGTTGTTTTCTTTTCTTTTCTCTCCTTTTCTTTTCTTTTCTTTTCTTTTCTTTTCTTTTCTTTTCTTTTCTTTTTGCACTTGTCCAAAGAGTCTGCCATATGCTAGGGTAAAGAGATATAGATGAATTGTGTTGGCAAAGGAAATCTCAAAACTGCCTAGTTAATATAGACTCTGTTCTATGGCTTACTCTTATGAAAAGCATTTTGATGAAACAGAGCAAGCTGACCAAGGAAAAATACAAAATGTATGGTTCAAGGATTAGAAGGGCACCAGGAAATGGTGTGGAGCTAAATTCTGTATTCAAGTAGATAAACAGATTAAAGATATTAAATGGAATTACAGGAATGGTGACCTTGAGATAAAATCCCACCCAGTCAATCTCCCATGTTATGAAAAGAAATTAAAGAAAAGCTTAGTTCCAGGCATGGTGGTACACGCCTTTATTCCCAGCACTCAGCAGACAGAAGTATGCAGATCTCTGAGTTCAATGTCTGTCTACAGAGCAGTTCCAGAAAAGCCAGGCTTAGGCAGTGGCTGGTAAAGATATAATTGAAAGAAGGGGCCATGTTCTAGCCCCAGCAAACAACAGAATTTGTCAGTTTCAGCCATGTGATTCTGGTGTTAGAGTCAAGGACAGAAGAAAGGGGTTATGGGACCTCCCTCTGTAATTAAGGAAAGTCACTGAGGCCTTGTGTGTGGTAGGAGTGTCCCTCATGGAGGCCATTGTGAAAGGAGTTATGGAATCTCCAGGGCCTCCAGGGCCAACAACTCATAAGGAATTATCCCACACTTGGTTTTGAGGTTGAGCTTTTTCAGCCAACATAGTGTTAGGGGTTTTATTCTCCTGCCTTGAAACAACACTTTCCACCAGAGAACTCCTAAACCTGATAAACAGCTTCAGTGCAGTAGCTGAATATAACATTAACTCAAACAAATCAGTGACCTTTCTCTACACAAAAGATAAACGGGCTGAGAAAGAAATTAGGGGAACAACACCCTTCACAATAGTCACAAACAATATAAAAAACCTTGGTGTGAATCTAACTAAGGAAGTGAAAGATCTGTATGACAAGAACTTCAAGTCTCTGAAGAAAGAAATTGAAGAAGATCTCAGAAGATGGAAAGATCTCCCATGCTCTTGGATTGGCAGGATTAATATAGTCAAAATGGCTATCCTGCTGAAAGCATTCTACAGATTCAATTCAATCCCCATAAAAATTTCAACCCAATTCTTCACTGAGTTAGAAAGGGCAATTTGCAAATTCATCTGGAACAATAAAAAACCTAGGATAGCAAAAACTATTCTCAACAATAAAAGAACCTCTGGGGGAATCACCATGTCTGACATTAAGCTGTACTACAGAGAAATTGTAATAAAAACTGCATGGTACTGGTACAGCAACAGACAGATAGATCAATGGAATAGAATGGAAGACCCAGAAATGAATCCACACACCTATGGTCACTTGATATTTGACAAGGGAGCTAAAACCATCCAGTGGAAAAAAGACAGCATTTTCAACAAATGGTGCTGGCACAACTGGCGGTTATCATGCAGAAGAATGCGAATTGATCCATTCTTATCCCCTTGTACAAAGCTCAATTCTAAATGGAACAAAGACCTCCACATAAAACCAGAGACACTGAAATTTATAGAGGAGAAAGTGGGGAAAACCCTAGAAGATATGGGCACAGGGGAAAAATTCCTAAACAGAACAGCAATGGCTTGTGCTGTAAGATGAAGAATTGACAAATGGGACCTTATGAAATTGCAAAGCTTCTGTAAGGCAAAAGACACTGTCAATAAGACAAAAAGGCCACCAACAGATTGGGAAAGGATTTTTACCAATCCTAAATCTAATAGGGGACTAATATCCAATATATACAAAGAGCTAAAGAACCTGGACTCCAGAAATTCAAATAACCCCATTAAAAATGGGGTACAGAGCTAAACAAAGAATTCTCAAGTGAGGAATACTGAATGGCTGAGAAGCACCTGAAAAAATGTTCAACATCCTTAATCATCAAGGAAATGCAAATCAAAACAACCTTGAAATTCCACCTCACTCCAGTCAGAATGGCTAAGATCAAAAACTCAGGTGACAGCAGATGCTGGCAAGGATGTGGAGAAAGAGGAACACTCCTCCATTGCTGGTGGGATTGCAAGCTGGTACAACCACTCTGGAAATCAGTCTGGAGGTTCCTCAGAAAATTGGACATAGTACTACCGGAAGACCCAGCAATACCTCTCCTGGCCATATGCCCAGAAGATATATGTTCCTTTTATTTTTTTCAATCTTTCCTTAAAGCATTCCTGTGTTGGATTAACAGATTATTTAATTAAGATTTCTAATTAATTCATTATGCAAAAGGTACAAGGTTTAATCTTTGCTTATTTGTACTTTTAATTAATCTCTCATCTTTCCCTTACGGTACTTATTCTATAGCTCCTGAAGAAGTATATTTCTTTCTCCAATACTTTAATTAAGTTAAATGGTTTAATTTATGAAAATATAAATAGTTATGTTTATAAATGTTAGGGCTAGAATTAGTTCAGAGTGTTCATTTGTTATGAATTCTTCTGGGTGTAAGCCAGATGCTTTAAATTAAGCTACACTGTGATTATTCCAAGCACACTTTCCAGTATGCTTACCTTGTTACGATTTATCTCCTCTCATAAATAAGTAATTTATTATTATTTATATTAAGTAATATAGGATAGAAGATGTTCTGGGTATATGGAACATTGGGATAGAAGATGTTCCAACTGGTAATAAGAACACATGCTCCACTATGTTCATAGCAGCCTCATTTATAATAGTCAGAAGCTGGAAAGAACCCAGATGTCCCTCAACAGAGGAATGGATACAGAAAATGTGGTACATTTACACAATGGAGTGCTACTCAGCTATTAAAAACAATGAATTTATGAAATTCTTGGGCAAATGGATGTATCTGGAGGATGTCATCCTTAGTGGGGTAACCCAATCACAAAAGAAGTCACTTGATATGCACTCTCTGATAAATGGATATTAGCCCAGAAACTTAGAATACCCAAGATACAATTTACAAAACACAAGAAAATCAAGAAGAACAAAGACCAAAGTATGGATACTTCATTCCTTCTTTCTAGAATAGTCAACAAAACATCCATGAAAGGAGTTACAGAGACAAAGATTGGAGCTAAGATGAAAGGATGGACCATCCAGAGTACCCCACCCGGGGATCCATCCCATAATCAGCCACCAAACCCAGACACTATTGGATATGCCAGCAAGATTTTGCTGCAAGGACCCTGATATAACCATCTCGAGTGAGGCTATGCCAGTGCCTGGCAAATACAGAAGGGGATGCTCATAGTCATCTATAGGATGGAACACAGGGACCCCAATGGAGGAGCTAGAGAAAGTACCCAAGGAGCTGAAGGGGTCTACAACCCTTTAGGTGGAACAACAATACGAACTAACCAGTACCCCCAGAGCTCATGTCTCTAGGTGCATATGTAGCAGAAGATGGCCTAGTCGGCCATCATTGAGAAGAGAGGCCCCTTGGTATTACAAACTTTATATGCCCCAGTACAGGGGAATGCCAGGACCAAGAAGTGGGAGTGGGCGGGTAGGGGAGCAGGGCAGGGGGAGGGTATAGGGAACTTTCAGGATAGCATTTGAAATGTAAATAAAGAAAATATCTAATAGAAAGAAAGAAAGAAAGAAAGAAAGAAAGAAAGAAAGAAAGAAAGAAAGAAAGAAAGAAAGGAGGGANAGGCCAAAAGCTACTCAGGGAGGGAGATTTAAAGTTTATACTTCCACATCACAATCTAGTATTAAAGGAAGGCATGGCAGGAGCTCATTACAGAAACCTGGGGGCAGGAACCAACCAAGGAAGAACACTGAAATTCCATCCTCTGGACCACGAGCAACATTGCAGTCATGAACTCATAGCCATTGTGGCTGCCTATGCAGGGTCTGTACAGGAATGGGGCCATCATCATCCAGGTTAGAGTGGAGGAAGGTGCACAGGGATCCCTACCCTCTGTGATAAACCAGTTCCTGTAGAAAGATACAGGGTAAGAGGCAACCATTGATGACGCCACCACACTTGGATCAGTCATCCCCATCCATCACGTGGATGGCTCTGGTTAAACCAGATGGGTCACCCAACAAAACCAAAGTCCTGATGCTGAGAAAGGGACAGGTAAGGAGGGAAAGTTGTTGATGAGGATAGAGGGAGGATAAAGAAAGTTAGATGGCAGCAATTGCAGTGCATTGCACACATGTGTGAACGTATCAAAGAACCAGCTTAAGAAAGAAAAGATAGTAGTAGAAAATGCTGAAAAGAATAAAAGGGAAGAGCAAAAACAAAAAAATCTAAAAAGGAAAAAACGTATTCCCAGTGTCTTAGCAGTGTTCTTTTGCTGTGAAGAGACACGGTGGCCACAGCAACTCTTATAAAGGAAAGCATTTAATTGGGATTTGCTTATGGTTTCTAAGGTTTTCTTCATTTTCATCATTGCAAGAAGCATGGTGGCACACAGGCAGACTTGGTAGCTGAGAGCAATACATGTGGAGCCACAGGTGGCAGAAGGAGAGAGCCACTGGGTCTGGCTTGGGTTTCTAAAACCTCACCCCACACACACACACACACACAAACACAGTTCCTCCAACAAGGCCACACCTCTTTTTTTTCAATTTTTTTCTTTTTTTTAATAATTAGATATTTTCTTAATTTACATTTCAAATGCTATCCCGAAAGTTCCCTCCACCCTCCTCCCGCCCTGCTCCCCTGCCCACCCACTCCCACTTCTTGGCCCTGGCATTCCCCTGTATTGGGGCATATAAAGATTACAGTACCAAGGGGCCTCTTCTCCCAATGATGGCCGACTAGGCCATCCTCTGCTACCTGTGGAGCTAGAGACACGAGTTCTGGGGGTTCGGGTTAGTAAATATTGTTGTTCCTCTTCTAGGGTTGCAGACCCCTTCAGCTCCTGGGGTTCTATCTCTAGCTTCTCCATTGTGGGTCCTGTATTCCATCATATAGATGACTGTGAGCATCCACTTCTGTACGAGACAGCTATATCAGGGTCCCTTCAGTAAACATTTGCTGTCCTATGCAATAGTGTCTGAGTTTAGTGACTGATTATGGGATGGATCCCCCGGTGGGGTAGTCTCTGTATGGTCCATCCTTTCGTCTTAGCTCTAAACTTTGTCTCTGGAGCTCCTTTCATGGGTATTTTGTTTCCTATTCACAGGAGGAATGAAGTATCCACGCTCTGGTCTTCCTTCTTGATTTTCTTGTGTTCTGCAAATTGTATCTTGGGTATTCTAAGTTTCTGGGCTAATATCCATTTATCAGTGAGCCCATATCCAATGACTTCTTTTGTGATTGGGTTAGCTCACTAAGGATGACATCCTCCAGATACATCCATTTGCCCAAGAATTTCATAAATTCATTGTTTTTTTAATAGCAGAATAGTACTCCATTGTGTAAATGTACCACATTTTCTATATCCATTCCTCTGTTGAGGGACATCTGGGTTCTTTTCAGCTTCTGGCTATTATAAATAATGCTGCTATGAACATAGTGGAGCATGTGTCCTTTTTACCAGTTGGAACATCTTCTGGTTATATGCCCAGGAGAGGTATTGCTGGATCCTCTGGTAGTACTATGTCCAATTTTCTGAGAAAACGCCAGACTGACTTCCAGAGTGGTTGTACAAGCTTGCAATCCCAACAGCAATGAAGGAGTGTTCCTCTTTCTCCACATCCTCGCCAGCATCTGCTGTCACCTGAGTTTTTGATCTTAGCCATTCTGACTGGTGTGAGGTGGAATCTCAGTGTTGTTTTGATTTGCATTTCCCTGATGATTAAGGATGCTGAACATTTTTTTCAGATGTTTCTCAGCCATTCGGAATTCCTCAGTTGAGAATTCTTTGTTTAGCTCTGTACCCCATTTTTAATAGGGTTATTTGTTTTTCTGGAGTCCAGCTTCTTTAGCTCTTTGTAGATGTTGGATATTAGTCCCCTATCAGATTTAGGATTGGTAAAAATCCTTTCCCAATCTGTTGGTGGCCTTTTTGTCTTGCTGACTGTGTCTTTTGCCTTACAGAAGCTTTGCAATTTCTATTCCAGGGTAAACAGTTAAGAACTAGACTGGTTTGTCCGGTAACGACAAGACAAATCCTTAGAAAGGGGACACGGGTGACCTTCGAGGGTTTTCCCCACTTTCTCCTCTATAAATTTCAGTGTCTCTGGTTTTATGTGGAGGTCTTTGATCCACTTAGACTTAAGCTTTGTACAAGGGGATAAGAATGGGTCAATTCCCATTCTTCTGCATGATAACCGCCAGTTGTGCCAGCACCATTTGTTGAAAATGCTGTCTTTTTTCCACTGGATGGTTTTAGCTCCCTTGTCAAATATCAAGTGACCATAGGTCTGTGGATTCATTTCTGGGTCTTCCATTCTATTCCATTGATCTGTCTGTTGCTGTACCAGTACCATGCAGTTTTTATTACAATTTCTCTGTAGTACAGCTTAATGTCAGACATGGTGATTCCCCCAGAGGTTCTTTTATTGTTGAGAATAGTTTTTGCTATCCTAGGTTTTTTATTGTTCCAGATGAATTTGCAAATTGCCCTTTCTAACTCAGTGAAGAATTGAGTTGGAATTTTGATGGCAATTGAGTTGAATCTGTAGATTGCTTTCGGCAGGATAGCCATTTTGACTATATTAATCCTGCCAATCCATGAGCATGGGAGATCTTTCCATCTTCTGAGATCTTCTTCAATTTCTTTCTTCAGAGACTTGAAGTTCTTGTCATACAGATCTTTCACTTCCTTAGTTAGAGTCACACCAAGGTATTTTATAGTATTTGTGACTAAGGCCATACCTCTTAATCCTTTGAAATAGTGCAGTTCCCTACTGACTAGGCTTTCAAATCTACAAGCCCACGGGAGCCATTCTTATTCAAACCACCACACCCAGTAATGAAAAATGTAGATTCAACAAAAATAGCTGAATATAAAAAGTAAAAAACAAAAAACAAAAAAACCTGTGGATGTGGATACATATGTGTATGTAGTTATACATGCCTTCTACACGTGGTCATGTAAAAGGCACAGGTTGTCAGGCATTTTCTTTCTCACTCTCTGCCTTATGCTTTGAGACAGGGTCTCTTGCTGAACCTGAGCTCACCTATTTGGTTATACTTTCTGGCTAATAACCCCCCAGAATCTGCCTTTGTCTGCCCATCTTCCCAGAACTGGGGTTACAGCCATACCCTGCCATGCCTGGTGGGTTTGCTGGGGTGAGGTTTTTTGTTTGTTTGCTTGGTCATTTCATTTCATTTTGTTTTGCAACCAAATCCAAGTGCTTGGACAACAAGCGCTTTTCCATTAGGCCATCTTCCCAGTCCTAGGAGAAAAATCAGGTACTGTTAAGAGTATAACAAAAACCAACCAACCAACCAAAAAAGAAAAAGAGAAAGAGAAAAGAAAAGGATATGCCATGTAAGTGGTTAAAAAGGGAGAGATGGGATGTTGGCGTGGTTTTGTTTCTCAGTCCTCTGAAACTGAAACCTACCAGGTGGATGGTGGGGGAGGTGGGCAGAGAGCTGTTAGTGAAATCTGTAGGCTCCTGACTTTCCTGCATTTTCCACTGTTGCTGAGTCTGTAATGGACAAATGTCAAACGTCTTCCAGAGCTGTCTGCACTTGAGTAACAACCCTGATCTGTGTACCAGAGGCCTCTGTTGGCACACTTTGTAGTCTGTTGGCTGGGCAAGTTTTTCCACCCTCGTGAGATTTCTCAGGATGTGCACCTTAGGGTGACTAATGTTCTATTTGGATGGAGAGATTGGTCTCTCAAACATGTTGAGAGTCAAGGAAGCAACCAGACTACTGAGACCTGTACAGGTGGAGTGTCTCTGTGTTCTCACAAGCTACCAGGCATTAAAGTCCCCTCCAGGGAGGATTGACATCATGTGTGTCAAGAAGTCTGCTGAGGGCTTAGAGTTCTCAGAGTGCTTTGCAGCAGATAAGTGGTTCCGGAGGTTGGTTTGCCTGCTGATCACGTACGTTCAAGGCTATCCGATTCCAAGTTTATTCTCAAGTGAATGAGGTCAGGACTTAGCCTCTGAGGGAAGATCTACCTTCTTCTGTAAAGTTCGCTGCCTGGGCCGAGTCTCTTGACACCTGCACGTTTTTGATTGCCAGCTACTGCCCATCCTGCTTCCTGTGGCTGTCTGTCACCCTGGGGCAGTGGTGGGCTGACTTCTGGATCCCTGACTTAGGATTTTCTTTTCGTTTGTTGGAGCTCGGAGATTAAATTACTATTAAACGATAGGTTTTCTTTCATTGTGCAGCTTGCTAGCCCTGGCCCTCTGAGCTGGGGAGCTACCCCCATTGCTGGTTCCTCCCACCAGAGGACTCGGTATCTTAGCAGTGACTTGGGGCTTTCAAGAGCTAGTGGATTAACGGGTAGATGGGACTTCCCACACAGGCTACCTGGCTAACTCTGGGGATGTGGCTTCTGCAGCTGAGTCGAGCGGCTGGATCTTCCCCACACTGGCTCACCCTTCTCTTTCTCTGTGCTGTCAGCTGTCCTGATGCCCACTCTATGGTTTCCTATGTTCTTCCTCTCTTCCTGTCTCAAGAATGCCCTGTTCTTCATTTTCCTGACTCTTCTTAATCCTACTATAACTATTATTGATGACTAAGTACAAATAATACTGTTACTGAAAGTGAGTTTTTCAAACTGATGTGTCCCACCCACACCAGCATTCCAACCACCCCTCCACAGAGAATTTAATTGGAATTTCATACATGTGTATATGCGTTTTGATGATATCTACTCCTTACTTCCCCCAATTCCTCCCCTATTCACCCTATAATTACTTTTCCCTCACAATTTCATGTTCTTGCTCTCTTGGTACCCCACAAACCCACGGAACCCCCTTACTACTGCCTGAGTGTGTGGGTGTATGGCCGCCTTCTGAAACATGAAGACTCTCAGGGGCCACATCTCTGAAGAAAAAGGATTCTCCCACCCCTAGAAGCCTGTAACTGCCAATAGCTCCTCAGTTACGAGTGGGACTTTGTGAGCCCATCCCCCATGCACGCCAGAATTGCGGTTGGCATAATCTTGTACATGTCTTATGCCTGCAGTCACTGCTGCTGTGAAACGATGTGTGCAGTGGCCCTGTCATA
Source organism: Mus minutoides (assembly GCA_902729485.2). Classification (NCBI taxonomy): domain Eukaryota; kingdom Metazoa; phylum Chordata; class Mammalia; order Rodentia; family Muridae; genus Mus; species Mus minutoides. The sequence continues at coordinate 551,368 of LR750275.1, forward strand.
TCCGAAAGCACTGCCTCACTGCACATGTCCACACCTTGGGCTCTTATAACCTTTTAGCATCCTCATCTGTAGTGACCAGTGAGCCTTGTCGGGGGCAGGCTGTGATACAGACGTCTCATTTAAAGTGGATCATTCCACCTTCTCTTAGGCTCTACATGGTGACCAGCTGTGGATCTTTATTATTAATCACCAGCTACTGAAAAAAAATGGGTTCTACTCTTGATTATCTCGACTCTTTTCATCTCCAGTGTCACATTTAATGACAAAATGCAAATAGCTCTATTATTAAAAGTGTGCTTTTCAAATTAATGTGTCCCACCAGCACTAAAATTCCAGTCTCCCTCATTCAAAGGACTTCTCCCGTATTTGACATCACTGACCTACAGAAATCCATGGCTTCAAGCTTTCTATCCACTAGTTACACTGATAGCTCATGAGCCATACTTTCTGGCAGAGGTGGGAGCCTTGCATATCCATTGATGAGTATACCGTGTCTGCCTGGTAGAGTTCACTATCAAAGGAAAAATGTCACGTGACTACTGTCAATCGGGTAAGGACAATGGCAGAGATGTGCACAAACCATAGGAATAAGGGAAGTGTGAACAGGACACAGGGCAGCCAGAGACAAGTGTGAGAATCGGAAAGGTGATGCTTGGGATGTCCTTCAGGATGAGACCCCATCCACCAGCAAAAAGAGGGCAGTTTGAGCAGAGCCATGAGGCAGGAACGGTGTAAAGTGTGCCTGAGAGGAGAAGGCCATTTGAGGTGGGTGAAGGAAAGGTTCCCAGAGAAGGGGAGAAGGGGAGAAGGGGAGAAGGGGAGAAGGGGAGAAGGGGAGAAGGGGAGAAGGGGAGAAGGGGAGAAGGGGAGAAGGGGAGAAGGGGAGAAGGGGAGAAGGGGAGAGAGCCAGAGAGGCCAGGGGAGGTCAGGGCATGAGAGCCTTCTGTGCCACACTGGGGAGCCTGCCACTAAAGGATGAGGGCTTTACATAACTCTTGGAGGCGGCTGGCAGGGGGCATGCCCGCCTCAGCACGAATGGGGTATTATTAGCCGATGACGGCGAAAGGCAAACCTGAGAAATCACAAACTCTGTGCAGAGCCAAGGTCCTTTATGTTGTGAAGCTCCAGAAAGTTATCTGACTCTGTTACCCCTTTGCAGATTCAGCTGGGAGTGCGAGCATGGTGGTCAGCCCCACACACTGCCTCCAGCAGCACCAGATGACCCTTCACATTGGCAACTCTAGCTAGGGCACAGTGAGGAGGGGGGCACCGCGAGAGACAGGAGAAAAAAAATAAGACAGCAGAGATCAGAACTGAGCGCCGGGAAGCTGGATGTCAATCACCCTGAGGGACACAACCAGATGGAGACTCCGGTTGAAGGAATGCATCCACACAGCATGCAAACCCAAGAGGATGGTTTCCGAGGTGGAGCAGAGGAAACAGTGTGGTCAGCTACACCACAAAGTGGAACACTCAGGTCTTTCTTGCCACATCCCCAAGTTCAGGGAATCGGGGTAGGACAGAGTTTCCAGTTGATTGTCTATCAATATTCTCATATGTCAGGACAAGGATCGACTGCTTTCAGCAAAGACCCTGTGTTTAGGGATTGAGGGGAGATCTATTGAGAAAAAAGTCATCCTAAATGGAAAGAGAGCTCACCCGGATGAGTTGGGCCCACCAAGAAACACAGCTCTTTGATGGGCAGGAGGTCAGAATATCAAATTCAACTGTGTATGCACATCCTTTTGTAGGAACAGCATGAAGAACGGCCCATTTGTGCTCACTTGCCTAGAAAAGAGACACAAAGTAGCTACAGTGCCTCGAAGGCTTCAAGGATGGAGCAGAAGTCAGATCCTGGGTGTGTGGTCCAAGCAGATGTTCCATGAGACTGCTCCAGCAAGACTGATCAAGTGCCCAGGTACACATATGAGGCACGTTTGGCATCTCCAGAAATCCCTTGGGAGTGATCTGCAGTGGATGAGGTCACACATGATTTGCTAACAGCAATCAGAAAGTTTGGGTGACACCTGGGAAATGGAGGCCCGAGGCTGGTTGAGCTCTGCTAGGAACTTGAAAAGCACAGTGGAGCTGAACAGCCATAGGACAACACACCCTTCTCTTGAAATCTCTTGTCAAAAGTTTCACGAGCCCCCAAGTGACCGCCTCTACTCAGACCTAAAACAGGGGTCCTTCCCCAACCCTCACCTCTCTACATGCCCAGACTGTGAGCACCTAGGTGCTCTGTGCCAGGCGGAGCAGAAAGGAGGTGCAAAGGGGGCGGGGCCTCAAGGCCCAAACAGAACAAATCCAAGAAGGTATGGATGCAGAGAGCACAAACTGCTCTTTTGTTTTCTACCTGCCTTTTTTTTTTTTTTTTTTTTTTTTTTCCTGAATTCTCTAGGCTGTCATTCGGAAACGTAATGCTGCCTTTTCCTGAGTCAACTGTGAGAAGCAGAAGAAGCCGAGTCCTCGGCCGTCCACGTGCGTGGCTCTTAGGACCTGTGCTTTCCCTTGGACACTCCTGGTGTGGGGCCGGGGCTGTTGAACTATATTATGTAATAAAGCAGAATCTTGGGGGCAGCCAGCATCCTGAGCAGAGGTAGTTCCACGAGCACCTGCTAGGACAGGTTGGTGTAGCCCAGCACTTAATCTGAGCCAACCGTAGCTTACGCTGCTCCTAGTCTCAGAAGATATGCATGAGCATTTTCCCGCTCACTGCCATTAAGTCTTGGCTCATCAAGCAAGAGTGATTGACAGCCCCCAAAGGCTGCTGAGCAACTATGTGAAAGAGGGGTCCGGCAGAGGCCTCCTCCACCTGTTCCTCTTTTCTTTATCACTTCGTATCCAGAGGGGTCCCTAAGCCCCGAGTGAAGGGTCAAGTGCAAATCTGGTAAACCAAGCCGCCCTAGCAGTTGTCAGGTTAATTAGCCTTAAGGAAAATTATGTGGCTATCTGAGCAGAGTGGGGTTGCTATAGAGACAGGCACAGGAGGTGCATTTAGAGCGGGGCCCCATCACATCACCCGATAAAAATACGACTGAGGCTTTTTAATAGAATGAGTTACTTAAGTTTTATATTTAACAGGGGACAACACCAAGGCTATTACTGGTTTTCAGAATATTTTAGGAATCTGGACTGCCTGCCACTGCATATGTTAACAGTCATCACTGCATGGGCCGTGGGGGGCAGCAATTAAGCATTGGATGCCCATGTGTTGGTCCCAGCCCCTGAGATGAGAGATGGCCCTTCTCACTTCGAGTTTGTCCTTCCTTAATTGGGTGAGAGATTTTCGATGCGTTTCGGGGTATGGTCAGCTGAGAGCCATACTGCTCAGCAATGCTCCTTTCAATGTGCCACGCTACTTACAACGATAATTAATAATAATAATAATAATAATAATAATAAACATGAGGTAATTATACCATTTTTCAGATGAGAAGAAATGAGTCTCAGAGATGTACAAAACCTACCCGAGATCACACAGCCAATAAGAGGTACCACTAGAATTTAAATTCAGAAATCCCTCTAGTAATGCACACTGCCTTATAAAATGGCATTATAACTGAGACCTCTGGACAGATAGGCGTGGGGAATGAGGTAGATCCAAGGAAAGGCTCTCGTGTCACTGGGCGACAGCGTGGAGCTTGTCATACATTCGTTTCCCCAGGGATTCTGATTTGCCCTCACTAATGAGTGCCTCACTAATTATAGAAAGTTAATTTCAAAGCAACTTCTCTGTATTTCTCAGCTTTCTGTTACTGTGACAATACACCTGGGCTGATCAGCTTCAAAGAAGGAAGGCTTTGTTTTGTCTCGTGGTCCCGGTGGCTTTGGCTGGCGGTGCTTTATATGGTGGGAACACACAGTGCAGAAGTTCACCTCATGGTGTCCAGGATGCATGGAGGGGAGACAGGAAGAGACTGACATCCCAATGTCCCCTTCAAGAGCACAACTCCAATGACCTAACTTCGTCCTCTCAGACCCTACCTCTTAAAGATCCCTCCATCTTCCAGGGGCACCACAGGGTTTAGAGGCCACTCTATGTGCAAACCATAGCATTCTCTGAACCATCTGGCAAGCAACCAGGACTCCAGTTCCCAAGGTGGTAGGAGTGTGGTTAACATACATCTGTAAGAGTGTGCCTCTGTTCTTGCACACATCAAAGCTTAATCTCTGAAATCAAGCTGGGAGTCCAAAGTGACCTTCTTCCATCTCTGGGTTATTCAACCTCCACCCCACCCCCATTCTGCAGAAGGATGCTTCTAAAAATCCAAACTTTAACTTAGTTTTTTTCTTCCTGTGAGGTAGACTCCATCGATGACCACAAGGCTTCACGGGCGCTAAGAACAAGTGTCTAGCTAGGGCAGTACTCAAAAAATGTGCTAACCAAAGCATCAATCAACGGAACAAGACAGAGACAGAAAATATATAGAAGCCATGGACTGGAGACTTAGCCTCAGAGCTGAGTAGGAGACTCGGGACCACAGAGGAGGTGCATTGGTGTCCCTAAGCAGAAAGAAGCTTGTCCAGCAGCCTTCAGTGAGAGTGTCTCATGCAGATGAGGTAGCATGTGAGATGGCATGCAAAGGAGGTGGCATCCAGGTCTTACCTGCACTGGACAGGGTCTGGGATCAACTGACACCTACCATGGTCAAAACCATCCTTAGCACCCTCTTCCACCCTATTCCCTCCCTAGAACATGCACCTTGAAATTCCTGGCATTCCACCAACAGATTAGATGTTAGATGAGAGGATAAGTTGTGTGTAGAAATAACTATAGAAATGCTTTTAGTAGTTTCTAACTATAATATTAGCCTAATAAAAGTTAACTGCAGGGGCTGGAGAGATGACTCCGCTGTTAAAAGCACTTCCTGCTCTCACAGAGTACTAAAGTTTGGTTCCTAGCACCCATGCTGCATTCCCAATCACCTGCAATTTAAGCTTCAGGGGACCCAAGGCTCTTTCTAGACTCCATGGGCATCCACACACATATGCACGTGCTTACACACACACACACACACACACACACACACACACACACATACACATAATGTAAATTTTTAAAAAAATCATTTTAAGTTGGCTGAAAATACAGAGATTCTCTGAGACATTTGATTAGTACTTCTTAGAGAGATCATTTTACAGCTGGGATTGCAGCTCAGTTGATAGCCTGCCTGTTTACATGCGTGACATCCCATGTTCAATCCCCAGCACCACATAAAACCAGGCTTGTTCACTTATTCCTGCTGTACAAGTTCAGCAGATCAAGGTCATCCTCGACCGCACAATGAATTTGAACATTTTGTCTAGATGAAATGATCATTCAACGGTTATATAATAAGGAAAATGCATGGTGGTCGTTGAAGATCTATTTATAAGCAATGTGGTGACCAGCCTCTGGACCTGGGCTGAATCTGCAGGTTCTGACCCTTCTACTTGCTGCCTGCCCACAGTAATTCAGACAAGCCACCTAACTTCTTTGTGACTTGACTTTTGCAACTGTCAAGTGGCGATGCTATTAGAGGCCAATGGTGAACGGAAGCAGGGGAATAGCCTGATACCACTGTCACCTCGGCATGAAGACCATGGCCAGAAAGGGTGAGCAGGAGATGACCCCATCCCTCCCTGTCTCCACAGTCCTTGTTTCACTGGACAACCCCTCTCCTATATGCCCAATACAGAATATGCACTGCTCTGGTAGATGGGCCCTCCTCCGCCGTGAACTCTTTCCATGAATAGGTCTTGAGAGCCACTTGTAGGCCACCATCCATCACCTGCCCTCACGCCCTCCCCATCTTTCTTTACCCTTTGCCCTCTAAGGAAGCCAGTGCAGCGGGGCCAAGGGCTATTGCCTGATTTGGGTCCTGGGTGGCCTCTGCCTCCCTCTTCCCTGGGCCCCCAGCCAGCTCCACCCTCCCGCAGAGATGCTCTCTGCTAACTTCATTCCTGCCTCATAGCTGGAATGACAGTGGCTCTCAGAATCCCTGGGGAGTGGAGAGGGTGGTGAGGGTCTGGGGAGGCAGCCAGGCCCAGGAGCAGGTTAATGTTACAGCCCAGGGTAAGTGAGCTGGGCCGGCTGACGTCAGGGTGATGATGGGTGAAGGGGAGGGCCGGGTGACTGAACTATAGGTCAAATCAAAGAGAATCACCTTGGGGCAGAGCCCTGAATGCCGGCTAGAGAACGTCCCACGCCATGGTCCATACCGGCCACAGTTCAGCCTGGGTTCTTCTGCTCTCAATCCGAGTGCCTGAAGCAGGCTTTGGTTTCATGTCAGCAGCCTTCATCTGCCTTCCAAAAATAAGCCCCTGCCGCCATGCCGAGGGGAGAAAAACAAGAAGGGCGGTATTTTTAGGGCCATTAATTCTGACCACGTGCCTGAGAGGCAAGGTGGATGGCCCTGGGACAGAGGCTGTTCATCACTATGTCCCGGAGAGCAGGACGTGTTCAGGGCACGCTGCAGGCTCTCGTCTTCTTAGGCGTCCTAGTGGGCATGGTGGTGCCCTCACCTGCCGGCGCCCGCGCCAACGGCACGCTACTGGACTCCAGAGGCTGGGGCACCCTCTTGTCCAGGTCTCGAGCTGGGCTAGCTGGAGAGATTTCGGGTGTGAATTGGGAAAGCGGCTATTTGGTGGGCATTAAGCGACAGCGGAGACTCTACTGCAACGTGGGCATTGGCTTCCACCTCCAGGTGCCTCCTGACGGCCGCATCAGTGGAACGCACGAGGAGAACCCCTACAGTGAGTGTCACTAGAAGACAGTTGGGGTGCTTGGTGGCTTGGGCACAAGCAGAGTCAAAAGATGAAGGGGACTTATGCCGGTGGGTGGGGCTGCACTTTAAAGGGAAGATGTGCTGGGTAATGTTTAGATGGCTTGATTGCACCCTGCTCTGCCCAGAAAGAGGTGCAGGCTCAGTAATCCCAGACGCTTGCTTGCATCTTGGTGTCCTTAGCCATCATCCCAGGTAAACTCCATCAGTGGTCCTAATTACTCCAGTATTAGTGGTCCAGATCTGGTCTTCCTGAAGAATTATAACTACTCTGGTAGGGGAGATAAGATATGATACTCCATCCTGGTTAAAGCCATGAGTTTCTATTCAGCCGTCGTTTTTGAAAGGAAAGGACAAGTAGTCTGAAAAATGCCCACCTGAAGCATCTCCTTGGTGTAGTGCTTCAGGTGCCTGCATAGACAGTCTTCCAGCCAAGGCAGGATAAGGGCTGTAGGGTCCCAGACAAGCCATCCAGCTCAGTGTAGCCGCAGTGTTTGGGAACTGAGTTGAAGGATGTAGAACAGACTTTAAATAATCAAAATTGATTGATGATTGATTGATTGTGTGTGTGTGTGTGTATGCTTGTGTGTATGTGTGTGTGTGTGTGTGTGTGTGTGTGTATGCTTGTATGTGTGTGTGTGTTGTTGAGAATTAAACCCAGGGACCCAGGACATGTCATGCAAGTACTGTACCATTGAGCTATATCTCCAACCACCTTCCACCCCCCAATCCTTCAAGTCAAAGACCTCAGGTGACAGATCTACCAAAAGTCCAGATTCAAAGCTAATCTTAAATAGATGTTTGAGTGTCCATTGCAATCTCCAACTCCAGTGTAAAACTTTTCCACAAGGAACTGAATGTGCTACCAGGATGTGACCGGATGCAGCTAGTGTAGTGAAGGGATGCTATAGGACTGTATAGATCAAGGACAGATGTGATGGAGAGGTGGAGCCTCTGGAGAAGGGAGACAGCAGGATGCCTCTGAAGTTGACATGAGCATGAGAGTGTGTTCTCTGTTTCCTTGTCAGGCCTGCTGGAGATCTCCACAGTAGAACGGGGTGTGGTGAGCCTCTTTGGTGTGAAAAGCGCTCTCTTCATTGCCATGAACAGTAAAGGAAGACTGTATACAACGGTGAGTTCCAGGGGGTGGGGGTGGGGGTGGGGGTACACCCCTGGGTTCTTCCTGGTCACACTATGGAAAACATACAACACTGAGAGCTGAGGGTTTTTGTTTGTTTGTTTGTTTTGTTTTATTTGAGAATTTAAAAAGGGCTGTGAAAAGAGATTTTGCTAGCAAGGTGCCCTGAAGCTCACATTTCCTCTGTTTCACTGTGAAACCTCTGCACAAGGCTGTAGTTCTTCCAACCCCACTACCGAGATCTTTGCCCTTAAAGAATCCATAGTTCAGAGAGCTCTTGGGTAGGGAAGCCTGCATTCTAACCAAAGCTGCCATTCAAGCTCATAGTTAGGTCAGAGTCACTGAACTGGTGAGGCCCAGAAAGGCAGGCCTGTGGGTCAGCCTGGGTGAGCTGCCCCCATAACACCCCTCCAGGAGACACTCTGCTAGAGTGGTACGAATCTGTAGAAGGAACCTATCTCTCCTCTTCACTAGTGATGAGAGACTTTAACTCAGTTTTACAACATCTGTTCTCTGATCCCATAGTCTGTGGTAGTATCTCCAGCTGTCATACCTTCCCAGTAGGCACTGGACCCTGCCTCTCTGCACCATAGACCACTGTGGGAGGACCAATGCTAAGCAACAAATTCTCCTCTGGTGTAAGGGCAAGCATTTACTGTGTTCTCTAAGGCCTCTGCTTTCTCTGATCCACTCACTCACTTACAGGGTTCTCAGCCTGCAACTTGGCCTATTTCAAAATGTGTTGGAAAAAACATTTTATGAAATGTTTATGTCTTAGACAGAAGTAAGGAAGCTGGGTCAGTAAGTGGTAGGAAACTTCGTATGTGTGTGAACCCAGGTAGACTTCGTATGTGTGTGAACCCAGGGAAGTTCGGCCCCCAGCATCAAAAAATGAGAGGGCGGTGGCTAAAGAGGAAGGAACCTCAGATGCACTAGAAGAGAGTGTAGAGTCTGATCCTCCCAGCCCTTGGGGGAACCAGATGGGGGATAGAAAGGGAAGAGCTGACCTGGGACAAGTGCTAGGTCCCCAGGGAAATCTCCCAGCAAAGGATGTCTGGAAAAGACTAAAATGAGCTAGTCAGAGGGTGTCTGCTTCCCAACCTTTTGAGCAAGTGTCTCAAAGTTGGCTTATGGTGTAAGCTAAAACCATTGCTTCTCCAGCATCGTTCTGTGGGCGCTCCTGTGCACCCATCACTTTGTAATCTGTTAGATGCATGGATTTCTAGGACCCGCTTCAGAGGCTCAGAGGGCTGGGATGAAGACAGTCAATTGGTCCAGCTCAGAGCTCAGGGGTTTTGGGGGGGGGGAATTTTAGGTTCTGAGGGTTTTTGTTTTTGTGGGGTTTTTTGTTTGTTTTGGCTCAAGTAGGTGTGGGTGCTACCAGGCTGTATGGCCTATGGAGAACAAGGAATCTAGTCAGTTCTGCCTAATGTTAATCCAGCTTCCAGAACAGCAGAAGACAGGGTCTAGACAGGGAATTCTTAGGTGCCATCTGTACCAGTCTGAGAAAGTGGCAGAGTTGGAACAGCCTGGGACCACCTGAGACTGGGGTGGAATTGGCTGCTCGCTCCTTCTGTGGGGTGGGTCCTCCAAAGAGCTTATCACCAGCCCCCATGGTACCCAGAATCGCTCCACAGGGAGATCTGGGACAGCTGTCTCTAGGATTCTGAATGGGCATTTTAGCAGGCAAATCTGCTAGAAACCCAAATTATATAATCACTTACTTCTGGCACCTTAACTAACATATTTTTATCAATTAGAAAAGAATACATTTATGGCAAGGGAGAGGGTCACAAACATAGATTGGATAAATACACCCACTTCCCACTTGGAATCTCTGGTTCTAAGAGAGCTTGAGTACTGGGAACATTTTGGCTATAAGAGAAAATGCTCCCAAGGGGGAGACCTTGAAGTGTGGGACACCCAGACTCACGGGGCAAATGGTTCCAAGGGACCTGGAGTAACCATTAATCAGCAGTCGCTGGGGAGAAGGGAGGCTGCTTTGAGAGAAGACCCTCTGGTTTCCTTACCCAGTAGCCTGAGAGCTGGCACTCCTGGGGGGGAGATTCTCCTCCCTAGACCCCAGAACCAGAGAGTTGGCTAAGGTTGCACAGCAGTGCCCCAGCCCAGACACCTGATGCTTTGTGTGCAGCTAAGGAACCAGAGGCTTCTAAACAGCCCCTCCCCATCCTCCACCCCTCCGCAGCAGTTACCACGGTCTAAAAAAACAATTGCCAACTGATCCCAGGAGCCAGGAAGACTCCTGCTGGGTGGTGATTTCATTCACACCATTTCCCTTTAAGCCCCCCTTGAGCTGCCTCCTCCCTCAGTAGATCAGCTGCTGTAACCTCTAAATGGCATTTCTCATGGTGGGGGGAGGGGAGGGGAAGGGGGCCGATAAGGAGGAAAAGGCAGCCCTCCTGTGGTGGGAGAATAGGGGTAAGGAAAAGGCACCTAGAAGAGGTCTTCCTTCTCGTGGGACCTAAGGGTAGTTTTAGGCTCTCTCTGCAGCAGCCCTCCTGTACTGAGCCGGTAGGGTTTACCTGGGACCCTCCGGAGTGGTTATGAATTATAGGCACTGCCCCACGGAATCTGGAGAAACATTTGGTCTCTAGCCTCCCTCTGCAGGTGGGGATACAGGTTGTCTACAGTCTCCTGCTCTGTTTCTTTGCCAAGTTACAGCTAAGGTGCATCTCTGCAGATAAATAGGTTCTGCAGATAATGGCCAGAAATGCACTGTGGGGGAAGTGCATTCGGCCGGACAGACTGGGGCCAGGGTTCCCACTGCCGCCCAGCCCCTCCTCTCTACTGTAGGCTAAGTCGCTGGTGCTTCTCTCTGCCTGTTTTTTTTTTTTTTTTTTTTTTTAACATCTTGGATGGAGACTGGAGCAGAATGAGGAAATCCAACATTCTCGATCCCCTTAAAACACAGAAAGACATCATGGAGCCCTCCTGGTGGTAGTTCTGTAGCCATTCATTGATTGAGAAGAAGACACGTTGCACTTTGGAGGGTTTATACCATGTTTACATACTTCTAATCTGTAGGAGCACAGTGCCATGCAAACCACAAGGCTGACTTCAAACCCTTACCTCACTCCTGCCCTCTCTCCTCATTTGACTGGGAGTAATACTGACAGAAGGCCAGAGCACATACAGGGTGAAGATTGTTAAAGACAGAGATGACTTAGCTCCGCATATGAACAAGAGAACGAGTGTGGTAACTGCGCTCCCCATCCCCAACTTTTGGGACCATTTCTACCAAAAGCGGTTTCCCTCTGAACACCCAGGAACACCCTATTTTCCACAGTGCTTTAGCATGAAGGGAGTTGAAAGGCTATTTCTTCTCAAATGGATTTGGTGGAACTCAAGACATTGTCACGCTGGCGCTTGAGAGTGGCAGGCCCAGGAAATGTGATCTGGTGGGATTATTTTCATTTGTTCAAGTAATAATATACGGTGGCCGCTTTTATTAACACGGCGTTCGCTTGGCTGGGGGCCTTTCTCACCAAGCCAATCATCCAGCGTTCCTGAGCCATGAGAACTCAAAGCCCAGGGATGTGATGGAGGCTACAGAGAGGCTGGGCCCTAGGCACTGCCGCAGTCCTGTGAAAAATACCTTCAGTTACAAGCCTGGAGATGAGGAATGCCACATAGGGTCCGGGACTGACAGGAGGTGGGGCAGGCAGGGGGCGGGGCAGGTAGGGGGCGGGGCAAGAAGCTCCTAAAGAATGGGAACCCTCCGTTTCCACTTCCTGTTTGTAGAGAGTTCTGGGAAAGCCAAGGATAAGAGTTAGGCTGGAGAGAAAGGACAGAAAGGAAAAGAAAGCAGTTAATTTAAAATAAATAAATAAACAAATAAACAAATAAATAAATAAATAAAGGATTGGGACAGATTTGAATAATCAGATCTGCTAAGCGGGGCTGGAGCGTGGTTGGGAGCGGTCTAGATAGAGCACAGAGCTATGGGTTCCATTCCCAGCACCGCTCCTGCCAAAATGTCTGCTGGGCAGAGAACAAAGTGAATTGTAGTCTTTCTTGATATCCTCAGGGACTTGGTTCCAGTAACCCATGGACTACTGGAACCCCAAATCTCTAGATGCTGCAGTGCCTCATAAAAAATGATCTAACATCTTCATATGACCTGTGTGCATCCTCTTAGACATCTGAGCTCACCATTTGATTATTCTTAATACTTACTGCAAAGGCTACATAAATAGATAGTGTAGCACTCTTTTTAAGGAAACAATTTATTAAGGAATTTTTTTAAAATCTGTGCATGTTCAAGGCGATGCAATCTCTTTTTTTTCAAATATTTTTGGTCCGTGGTTGTTTGACTCTAGTGGTACAGAACTCTCAGAAACACGTGGTAATCTGTCTATGCACCCACAAAGATTCGGATGTTTTTGAAAACGCTGCTTCTTAGCCAGACTCACTCTAGACAATGGGATGTGGGCAATGCCCATAGTTCTCAACCCAGGGGCTCACCACCCCCTTCCTCTTCCTCTTCCTCTGTTCCACTCTGCTCTCCACCCTACGGTTTGCTCTCCTCCTACTAGTTTGTGAACAACACACCGAAGCCTCTCCTTTAACCACCATCCAGATCAGAAATAAATTCTCCTGGAAACTGGCAAGGCAAGTCCTCTCCAGGGACAGACAGGGTTATACAAACTGAGAACAGAGAGAAAGCGGATAGGCAGAGCAGGGCAACAAAACCGATAGAGACCCAAAGACTGCTTGTCTAATAAGACTCCTCCCTCCACTTCCTGGCTCCCTTTGGATCCCGAATTCATTTACCATTTTAAATAAATTGCTTATGTGGGCAGATAACACAAGAAAAAGATTTAAGAAGGGCAAGAATGCAAGAGATTTCCACAGGACTTAAACCTCCTCCTCCCATGGTCTCGATGCCTATAAGTTCCTCCTGAGAGGCGACCTGTGTGACCAATTCCTATTCCGGGAATAACCTCTACATGCATGAATGTATGTTCCGTGTTTGAAAAGTCACACTACAGAGGTTCAAGGTGTTTTTAAATTTTATGTGAATGAGTGTTTCGCCTGCATATATGTCTGTGCACCACCTGTGTGTCTGATGCCCTCGGAGACCAGATGAGGGTGTTGGATCCACTGAATCTAGACAGTTGTGAGCTACCATGTGGTATGCTGGGAGTCAAACCCTGATCCTCTGCAGGACATGGGTTCAAGCTGAGCCTCTCTGCTTGGTAATACGTCTCTGAGACAGTCCAGTATCAATGTGCTAAAGGGTTTCTTTTCATGATTTATAGTACCCCATCGTGTAGCTTGGTCACAGCTGAGACAACTACTCCCCCTTTGACAGAGGCTGACTGGTTGGGATTCTTGCTATTTAAAAAAGTGTGGGATTCTAATGTCAAAATCTGTTCCTAAGAGAATTGCTGAGCATCTGTTATCTTCATTTAAAAAGAAAAATCCAGTAGACACTGTGAATTGTTGTATATAGAAGTAGTAACATGATACACTAAGGAACACTGAGAATCTCTAGTCTTTAGCCCCTCCCCAGTTACAGTATCAAATACCTTCCTCAGTCTGACCACTGGTCCCTGGAATCCTTGTCCCAGAGGGGACTTAGAGTCTACTGGGAAGGAAACATGTCCATGGGGTTCAGAGGCTGTTTAAAGGTGTTAGAGGCATCTGCCCCAGGGGCTCTAGAGTACTGGTGATGGGCTCTAAAGATGTCCATAAAGGGACACCTGTGTGTCCCCACGGCTGGTGAGCCTAAGTGCACAGACTTCTTTCAGAAGTCAAAAGGCAATACCTCTGGTATCAGGGAGAAGCCATTGAGCTGGGGTGGCTGGTGTGTGTGTGTGTGTGTGTGTGTGTGTGTGTGTGTGCATGCACATATCCAGGTGCACATGTCTATGTCCATATGGAAGCTAGAGAGAGAGATAAGGCAACTCTTCTATAGCTCTCTGCCTAATTTCCTTAGGAACCAGGTTCTTCTTCTCTATAAAAATGACTCCTATTTCAGATCTCACATGGCTCCAGACAATGGTCTGGGTTATAAAACTCCACTCACCTTCTGGGCTCAAAGTCAAAACTGAGAAGGAGCCTTTATTTTTTTAAGGGGTTGCAGGCTTTGAACCCAGAAACTAAGGTGGAAAGGGACAGTCCTGGAAAAGACTTCTCAAGAGCTCATGTGTTCCTCTGCCCCTCCACTCACTACCCTGCAAGCTCACTGGCACCCACCCAGTCTGCGGGAAGGAGAACTGAGGCCCTGAGAGGAGACTGTCCAAGTCACCAAGTAGAAAAGTCACCGAGTAGAGCCAGGAGCCTCCATCCCTCTCTGCCAGGCAACCTCTCACTATAGGCTGGTGCCACCCACCCTGACCCCTCCTCTCATTTGAGGACTTGGTAGAAAGCATCCCCACCTGGAAGTCTGGAGATTGGCTCTGATCTTCCCACAGGAGCCAGGCATCATCCCTCTATGTTCCCTGGCCTTGGATTCCTCCTGGTGTAAGAGGAAGAACTGTGAGGTCTCTGAAGTGTCTTCTATTCTAACCCCTCATGTTTCTCCATATAACCCGTGGCAGTGTTTCTACAAAGGGGAGGGAGGGGGACATGGCAAAAAGGCCTCCTCTGAGTAGCTCAGCTGGTATTTGGGCACTTCTTTTTTCTTTTAAATTATTTATTTACATTCCAAATATTGTCCCCTCCTGGTTCCCCCTCCCAGAGTTCTTCATTCTTCACCCCATCCTGCCTCCCCTTTGCCTCTGAGAGGGTGCTCCTTCCCCCCCCCACCCCACGGGATTGATACTTCTTAATTATCACCGGGTCTCTGCTGTCTGTTCATCTTCACAGCCCAGCTTCCACGACGAATGCAAGTTCCGAGAAACCCTCCTTCCAAACAACTACAACGCCTACGAGTCAGACCTCTACAGAGGGACCTACATTGCACTGAGCAAATATGGACGGGTAAAGCGGGGGAGCAAGGTATCCCCAATCATGACTGTCACTCACTTCCTCCCCAGGATATAAGGACCCATTGGATGAAGGCTCACGGGGTGACAGCTGCGTCTTTTCTGTCAGGATTTTACACTAAGAGAACACTTCTGCTCCTATCCTGTGATTTCTGAGTCTGGCTTATCTCATGCCTGAAGATCTGAGTCGGTGCCCTTGGCCACTGGACTGCATGGCATGTAAGCCATGTGGCTGAGGGTCTACAGTTCACATTTCATGATGTCAGGGGCTGCTGTGCTTCGGCCTCACCTGAGGAGAGACAATATAGATGACTCTTGCAGCGTGTGGCCCTGTGCATAAGAAAAAGCCAAGATGGGAGTATGCGTGTGTCCGTGCATATCCACACATCTATTGGTAGATTCTCAGAGCAAAGGCATTTTAGGACACTGAGTTCCTTTCTCCTAACATCATCACCGCAGAAGGAAACTGCCTGTCAGAGCATCATTTGTCAAGTCAGCAGCATTGAGATGCACCCCATTCTGCCGTTTGCTGATCATCTATCCGTCCAGTTGTCTGTGTAACAGTGAGCAGCTATCTTTTATGTGCCAGGAGGAAGGTAGGGGTATAAAATATATAACCTGGCACCCTGGATTCCATGCCCATTGGGGCTCTGGGGATGTTATGATGCATTGTTAGAGATAACTGGGAGAGAAGGGGCTCCCCTCCTTAGAAGAAAGTAATAGAACCTGACGGGGCCCGTTGGGGAGATCTGTGGAGGCAGAGGGACTGGATGTTCTGTAGAGAACCATTCTGCCTGAAGGGCTTCAAGCTGTGTGTGGCTTGAACGGGCCAGCACCAGGCTGCCTGCCCGTAACGTTTCCTCGCTTTGAACCAGGTCTTATTTTAACCTCAGATGACAAGGATCCTAATAATGGCAACCTCCCTGGCAAGGAAGGGCAGTGTGCAAATTAGGGCATGAAGGAAGTCCAGAGGCTTTGGACTTGCCATGGTGATCCCTCTCCAACTATGTCCAGGAAACTCGCCCAAGTTCTCACCCGATACCCTCACTTCCTTCTCACTCGGCCTAAGCTTACATCCACAATGCGCCTGGATGCAGAAGAATTGGGTGCTGTGACCTCTAGCCCCTCTTCCTCACTACAGTAAGAGAGGTGTGATAATCCCAGGATCCAGGCAGCCAAGCCCAAGCGGCTCCTTGCTCCACAATGCCTTCTTGCCTCTTGTCCTTTGAGAGTATTTTAAACCATGGTTCCCTGAGAGACTATAAATGTGGTCTGCCTAGAGCCTGCAGATTCCTGAACTGTTGGAATGTTCCTAAATCTGACACCAGAGAGAGCCGTATCAGTGCACAAATATTTTCAGCATATGTTACAAAATGACCTGACACCCTCTGCTACCCTTGGGAGCCCTGACCTGCAAGACAATCCCCTCATCTGTTGCAAATACCTCCGTCTTCAACATACCTCTCTATTCGTAGATGCACCCCTCCATAGACAGATCTGGACTCAGGGATTCTGAGCTGCAGGCGGGGTGGGGGTTGGCGATGCAAGAAGCAGACACCATTCTGACTTCCTCCTTTGCCCTGAAAGTGTCAGGGTGGACATGTGATAGGAGAGGAGAAAAAGGCCAGAGCTGGATGAGATAAGAGGTAACAGATGGTAGGAATTCAGCCATGTGGACATCCTCAAGCTTTGGATGGAAACTCGGAAGAACCAAGTCTTGGATTGGGTAGAAAAGGGGAGAAAAATTGGTCCATATTAACTTCTTGGATAATGAAATTCAAGTCACCTGGGAAGGACAAAGCCATACTCTTTTAAGATATCTTTGCCAGGTATCATCAATGGTATCACAGGGCTTGTGAGAAATGGGGTCAGTTGGGATTTCATGAACATTCATTCCTGATGTGACTGTATGGACAGGGTGGCTGGGGCTGGGAACTGCTATCCAGACAGGAGGAAATGTGTTACACCTCTAGAGAGTCAACTACCAGCTTCCCTGCCTCCTTTCCTTCCTTCCTTCCTTCCTCCCTCCTTTTCTCCTTTCCTTCCTTCCTCCCTTCCTGTCTTCCTTTCTAGATCTTTATGCTTACATGCCTTGAGCCAATGAAATCTAGTGAGACTGCAAGACCTTGGGCTGCTGGATCTTTCTGTCTCTTTGCTGGAAGCTCATGAATCAGCTCAAATCCCGACAAGGTTCCGTCAGCTATCCACTCCTACCTTTCATGCTCCGGGTAAGATAGAGAAGCTCCAGAACCCCTGGATGGGGCCAGCCTGGTGTTCACCTGCCTGGTGGCAACGGCAGGATGGCATTTCCTATGACTGATATCGGTTGTGAGAAGCTGGGGTCTGTAGCTGGCCCCAGGATTTTGCTGGGATCATACTTTCAACTTTTTTCCTGTAAAGGAATTCTCTTAAGAGGTTTCTCTTTGACCTGAAGTGACTTAGGGCTTTGTACAAGTCAAACCAACCCACAGGCAAGTTAAGGAGTGGGACAAGAGCAGAAAAAAAAAAAATCAGCGAGAGATGCTGCCAATCCCCTCTCTCCTGCTACTTACTGTGCACAGGCTGGAGTGTTGCTTCTTAACTGCTCACCTGCACTCCTTGGAGCAGTTCTTCATAATTCTCTCACAGGTGTGTGTTCTAGAAACGTGTGGGGGCGTGGCTGAAGAGTTGGCTCAGTGGTCAAGAGCAGTTGATGCTCTGCCAGAGGATCTGGGTTCAGTTCCCTGTAGCCACAAGATGGCCACAACCATCTGTAACTCCCTAACGTCTACCAGTCTCTCTCTCTCTCTCTCTCTCTCTCTCTCTCTCTCTCTCTCTCTCCAGCTCCAAGAACACTGAACACACATGCACAGACATGAAGGCAAACATTGCATTGCTCCACCACCGCATGACACCACTTTGCTTCCTACTTTTGATACATTTTTGACGAAGACAGTACGCAATTTGATCATTAATACCCCATCATTACCCTTCACAGACTGCTGCATCCCACAGATCCTCCGTCAGACAAACTTATCCTCACGCATTGCTCCAAGCTCCCAGTCACAACCAGAGTATGGTTTAAGAAGAACCCGTTTCTTTTCTTGTCATCTGAGTCAGAGTACAACCTGTCTTCCTCTTAGAAGTGTATCTCTAGATGAACAGCCCAGACCTGAAATCTGATGCTATCCCAGTCCTAGCTTGTGAAGTTTGACATTCTTCCTGTATGGCTTCGAGCCCCCTTTCCTGCCCTGAGACCACAGGTTTCCCAGGTTCTCACGCTGTGTGAGTTTTGAGGAAGGAAGGACATTGAAGAGTCCATGATGTCCATTGCCCTTGTCATTGGTGCTGTGGTCACTTGGGCAAATAGTCACCATGTGTAGTCGCTGGCCCCCAGGACTCCAGTATAGCATCTCAACTAAGATTCCCTTCTGTTCCCTTTTTGTGCAAAGCTAAGCTAGAAGCCTTCTACAACTTTCTATTCTTACATTTTCCCCTAACATAAGCTCTAAGCCACTTGTTACAGAACACGTGACAGTTCCCCTGCACAGTGGATCTGTATGAGCTACTCCTACCCTCCCTCTCCAAGACAGACCAGCCACTCATGTCACTTTCCTGAAGAAAACACCAAAGGCAGGGATGTTGGGGACAAGGCTAGAACCTACAGAAATACTGCAGCCTGTGCTTACGTCTGAGTGGATGGCTCCTCTTCCCCGAGCAGGAGGCGAGTGGCTACCTTCAACCAGCTCTTGACTCTAAGGCAGCATGCAGACAGTCAAAACGGAACCATGTTTGTATACCTCATGAACTACTGAAACCCCAGCCTCAGACAAGGTTCTCTTTGTCTTCATTATTAAGGACCTCAGGCTGGGTCCTGGTGCAGAACTGTTCTCAAGCTTGAGGACGGTAGGTAGGAGATCCAGAAGCTGTTCAGTCATGTGCTTGAGAAATGTGATGCTTCTAATGTTTAATATGTATGTGCTGTGCACAAACCATAACATGTCCCAGCAAGAAGTTAAAGGTCTTTTTATACGTTTCTCTAAACTGTTTGACTCGCCCCTCCTATTAAAACTGACAACAAACCTCTGGGTTGTAGTTAATTTTTTTCTTTTTCTTTTTTGTCAATTGTCTACCCCCTATCTGGGATCGGGGAAGTGGGGGCAGTTGGGGGGGACAGATAGAGGTTTCTGGTGCTGTGGATGATGAAGGCAGGAAGAAATTGTGGGGAGCCCATTGCTCTTGTTACTAATAGGGTGTTTGTCCAAAAGGGAGAAAGGAAATGATCAAATATATAAGGAAGCTACAACGCCTTCTCTCTCTGCCTTCATCTTAGCAGTTTTCTATATTGGAATCCATTTCCTCATTCACACACCTAGAGCTACTTAATGAGTGGCTCACCCTGAGCTGGAGTAAGTTTGGAGAATACAGGAGACACACGGCAGACCTCACCCATTCTTTCATAGATAGGCACTATAAAAGCTCATGTGGAGGTAGAGAGATGACTTAATGGTTAAGAGAACCTGCTGCTCTTCCAGCAGACCTAGTAGATTCAGCTCCCAGTATCCACAGCTCACAACTGTCTGTTATTCCAATTCCAGGAGATCTGACGATCTCTCCTGGCCCTGAGGGCATTGTGTGCACGTGGTATACTGACATACGTGAAGGCAAAATACTCATAGGCATAAACTTAAAATATATATATGTGTGTGTGTGTGTGTATGTATGTATGTATATATATATATATATATATATATATATATATATATATATATAAAGCTCACCTTGTGGGGAATGAGAGGAGTTGGGAGAAAAGACAGACGAGGAGATTATGCAATCTCTCTCTTCTTCCCAACTCCTCCCATCCACCCCCCTAAGTGATTTTATTTTTAATATTGCAAAAAAAGAATTTGGATGAGGACAAAACCCATCACATTACTCCATAGATCTGCAGGCCCACTCCATAGACTCAAAGGGTGTCCAGGAGTCCATATTTACTACATGTTCCTAGGCAGCTCTGACACTGAAAATTATTGTCTAGCAGAAGGAGTAGAACTGCAGAACTTCTGAGCAAGGGGAGGCATCATCCCTTATGAAGTCCTTCGCTAGGATTAAGTAAAGACACTGAAGACAAAGGACTGTAAGCCCCTCTACCCCTCACAATGCCCTTCCTGGCCTCCCATCACCAGGACATTACCAGTCCCTTGCAGATTCTTGCTCTAAAAATCCCCTCTCCAACATGCTTCTTCCTGTGCTTATCACCCGGGGAGAAGAACACATGCCTTCATCCAAAAGAAGCTGGGTTCTGGATACCTCCAGACATTCTTGGACGAACCTCGTGGTGCTTGGCATATTCCTGAATTTATTCATGCAATTCATATTTCTAACCTCCTTCTATGTTCCAGAAACCATGCTGGGCCCTTGGAATATAATTTTGACAAACTTTATATGGGGTTATAGACTCCCAAGGAAGGCAGGTGTGAAATAATTCCAGGAAACAAGAATGAAAGTATGGAACCTCCTGTGTCGTGGGGAGCTTAGAACAAGGCCCTGACCTCACACAAGTGGATCAGAGAATCCATCCTGGAGAAAGCTGAAATTTTAAGGGTGTTTGACTGAGGGTAGGAGAGAAGCTGGGGGCTGGAAGGCAAGAGAGAGGGAGTGTCTGGAGATGCTTGAAGGTAAAGCTACTAGGGAATGGGGAGAGAACATGGCATCTTCTTGGATCTAAAATGTAGTCATTGTTGCAGGTACAAAATGATAGATCTGGGTGGAGGGGGGCACTGTTGATGGGGTTCAGGATGCTCGGGATAGGCAGCGAGAGACTGTGCCATAAAGATTTTGTTTGATCCCATCACACATCCTCTTTGTGAGACTCCTACCTTCAGACCTGTAGCCTCCCGACCATAAGTGAAGTTAAAGCTCTCTCATACACACACACACACACACACACACAAGTATATATTGTGTGTATATACACACACACACATATATGTATATATTGTGTGTATACACACACACACACACACACACACACACACACAAATATATATAATGCCCGTTAGGCTCAAATGTTTGAACACTGAATCCCCAGCTGATGGAACTTTAGGGGCAGATTTAGGAGGTGTGCCCTTGCCGGTAGAAGCATGTTGTCAAGGGTGGACTTGAAATAACTTGGGAAGCAAGAACAAATTGGAGGTTTCCAATTGAACTGTCCCAGGTTAGAGGAGATTCTGGAAGGATAGATTAGTGGTGGAGGGAGGGAGAGAGGCATTGGACCTACCATCTCAACCACAGCCCTGACCCCAGGATGCTGCTTACAGGGTGAA
Source organism: Mus minutoides (assembly GCA_902729485.2). Lineage (NCBI taxonomy): Eukaryota > Metazoa > Chordata > Mammalia > Rodentia > Muridae > Mus > Mus minutoides. The sequence goes on from LR750275.1 coordinate 572,531, forward strand.
TCTTCGCCTTCACCATTGGCTGAGATGAACCTTGGAGGGCTCAAATTCTCTTCATGACAATTCGTGATCCCTAAAAGGGTCAAAGGAAGCTAGCTTGTCAGTTCCATGGAAGCATGAGACTCTCAGACTCAGATACCCACAAAAGGACAACTGCCCTTTCTTCCTTTATGTCTTAGAAAAAAGAACCATGGTGACAAAGAACAATTACATAGCAGATATTCAATCATTTTGCTGTTGAGACAATATCCCAGGAATATGCTAAACTCTGTCCAAACTCACTCAAAATATCTGTCCTGTATTCTCTAGCCTTACCCCTACCCTACCCTACCCTGACCTTACCCTTACCCTACCCCAATCTCTGGAGACAAGCAGGGTCTCACAGCCCATCCTGGCCTCAAGCTAAGATGCTCCTGCTTCAACCTCTCGAGTCCTAGATTTCTGAGTGTGTACCATGATGCCCAGCTTCTCTACGATGCTCACCTTCTCCATGATGTCCAGCTTCTCCTCTGCTCTCTCACTGAATGAAACTGCAAGACATGCAAAACTCTCAATGGCCAATGGTGTTTCAACATGTAATGGTATTTCATCATAACACTTTGGATGGATCCCTGATCCCAACCCACAATGAATTCAATGCTCAGTTTAAGAAAAAAGTCATACAACCAGAGTATGGAGGGGTCCTGAAGTAGACAAAGTGGGTAAAGGATCATTACTATATGGAAGGCTTGAAGAGGGCTTGATTCTCAGAGCTGGCCAACTGAGGGATTTATCATCTGTGTCAATGATTAATAATTAGTAATTTTTTTTTTCTAGACAGGGTTTCTCTATATAGTCCTGGCTGTCCTGGAACTCACTCTGTAGACCAAGCTGGCCTCAAAGTTAGAAATCTGCCTGCCTCTGCCTCCCGAGTGCTGGGATTAAAGGCATGCACCACCACGCCTGGCTGTAATAATTAGTAATTTTATTAAAACCACCACATCCTTCTCTCCTTGTTTTGGTGGGACACTCCCTCTGCCACAGGCCTACAAACTTCCTGAGTCAAGATTGTCCCAGGTCCCCAAGTCACAGATGTTGCCTTTTTCCCTGGACGTGCATTAATGCCTACATTAGTCAGCTTAAACTGCCACCACAAAATCCTGAAGATGGCACCTTAGCAATAGACTAATTTTCTTGCTGTTCTAGAGGCTGGAGTACAAGGTCAAGGCCAGATGGCAATGGTGTTTAGTGAGTGCTCGCCTGCTGGCACATGCTTTCCACTGTCTCTGCTCATAATGTTCCCTGTGCGTGAGAAGAGGAACCTTGGCCAGTGTCTTTTCCTCCCCTTACAGACCCACAGTCCTGTCAGATCAGGACCCTTCCAAATGGTTTTAAGTTTAATGGCCTCCTTAATGACCCTTAATCCCAGCACTTAGAAGGCAGAGGCAGGCGGATTTCTGAGTTTGAGGCCAGCCTGGTCTACAGAGTGAGTTCCAGGACAGCCAGGGCTATACAGAGAAACCTTGTCTCAAAAAACAAAAACAAAAACAAAAACAACTATGGGGGTCTTAGTGGGAGAGACCATTCAGGATTGAGGAGTGCACCTTTGAAGGGCATGCCATATTCCATCCTCTTCTTTTGCTTCCCAGCCACCACAAAGGGAGCAGACCCTGTACACATGCTTCCCCATAGTGCGTGATGGACTGAAGCATCTGTCAAAATATACATTTCCTGGGGCTAGAGGGATGGCTCACTCAGTTGAGAACACTGACTGTTCTTTTAGAGGTCCCGTGTTTAATTCCCAGTACCTACATGGCGGCTTACAACTTGTAATTCTAGTTCCAGGGTATATGACACTCTCATACAGAAATATATGCAGGTAAACACCAATGCACACTTAAAAAAAAGACTATATGTTTATTTTATTTTGCTTTATCTCAGGTAATTTATTACCTAGCCTGAAAGCTGGCCAAAGCACCCAGACATTAAGAAATAATCTCCACTAATAATCGCCCCTCCTGAAGGCCATTGCGGCTCCGACGTCAAGGCTTCCTCCAGCCTTCTGTATAAAACAAATTTAGTCCGTGGACAAGCACAGCTGAAGGGTGCTATTGCAGAGCAATTTTATTTCTGTCTCTCGTTGCTCTTTTTAAATTCAGTCAGTGGTTAGTGTCCCTGGACGCAAAAGAAGGCAGCCTGGCAAATTGTCTGTCCCCTCGCGGTTATCTGCAAAGCCGTGGAGTCCTCTGAAGCTGCAAAATGCAGTGACAAGTCAGCAACAATAAATGCAGGCAACAGAGTGGAGGGCACATTGCTCTTCACTTACAATAAGACTCCTTCCTCGGAGGAGGAGGGGAGACTGTGGCTCCTTTCTTCTCTGTCCCCCAGTCTCCTCTGCACCAAAGGATGCTCACTGGGAGGAAAGCACATGAGAGGGAGGCTCCCACCTGAGCAGGTCTGTTCGAAGATTAGCTTGTGCTTTCTTGGCTTCCGTAGTGCCCACACTCTCATTAGGCGTGGTTTTGGATTCCTCAGAGGCTCCTGCCTCTGTAAATCCTTTGCTCCCAAAGTCCAGAGTCCAGTGACTTTATCTTCTGTGTGGGACTTTTCCCTCACTCTGCCTCTTTAGAAAGCCAGCTGCTCTCTGATGCTTTTTCTCTGCGCTCTACTTTCCTAGGCAAAGGTTTGGGGTAGGACCTCCATCACCTTCACTAACAGATGTCCCAAGCTAGGTTCTCTAGAAACATGCCTGCTTCGTGAAGCCCCGCCCCATACAATTCTAAGTTTAAAATATTTCAAATTCATATGCAGCCACTGGGAAGAAATAAGAGAGGCAGCCAAATTAGGGGGAGATTTGTAGAAAAAAATGTTAATTGTTTTTTTAATCATCATGGGAGATATAAATGTATGCTTTCTGTAAGCATACCAACTGGGTTGTGAGTTTCTTGCCTGGTTGATAAAATCCTATTTGAGAAACTAAAAAGGTAAACATTTTATGCAGTACAAAAAACTAACTGCTCATCAGAAAACTCTAAATTCCTCAGTGCATTCCGAACGCTTTAGAAACTCTAAAATTTCCCCCGAAATTGTTTCTTTCTACCCTTCTTTCTGTGTTCTTCCACGTGTGTCACAATGCTGCTTATTTTTCTGAATAAACACATTTCAGTTTTCCAAGCTTCACTTCCTGTCTCCAGCGCCGTGGGCTCTGCCCCCTTGTGGTTGTTACCTAAGCAGTACTCATCACTACAGCCTAAGGTACGGTAACTGTGGAGTGGGGGGGTTGGATGCTGGGTTAAGGAGTAAATAGATCAGTCCCTGCCTAGAGAGAGCTCGGTGATGCTTAAAGTCAGAGTCCACTTAAACTTGCTGAAGTTTATGGAAGAGGGAACTGAGACTCACACAGTTTGCTTAGGAATTTGCTGAAGCGAGTCACTAGGAGGAGAGGGTGATGAGACTTACAGAAGAAGCGCTGGGAGGAACCGGAGGGAGAAGGCACATTCTAGACGAAAGGGCCCTTGCCTGGGCTCCAGCCTCAGCAAAGCGTAGGTTCCGCTCAGTGGAGATCCAGAGCATGCACCGATGGCATAGACAGCAGGAGTCAAAGACTTGGGGGCGTGGTTCTAGAGATAGCTGGTCCCCGGCACGCTGTGTAAGCCTCAGTCTCCTCTTCCATGAAAATGAGCGTGCCTGCCTCATCAGTCTGTGGAAGGCTAAACTGAGAGTTCCACACTAACCTCGGCCTTAAAATGAGTTAATGGAGCTGGTGGTGGCGAGTGGCACAGGGTGGCTCAGAGAAAGGTACATAAAATAGGTTACCAGACAAAGCATTTGCTGGTAATGAATCGCAGGGCATTCATTTTTAGATGATCCATTGGTATTTGTCCTAGTTAGCTTGAATAGCCAATTTACACAGCCTAGAATTACCATAGAGTGAAGCTTCCATGGAGGAACTGCCTTGTTCAGATGGGTCTGTGAGGATGTCAGCGGAGATGTACTTTGACTATTGAGTTTTGGTGCAGGAGGACCAGGCACCATCCTTAGGTGGAGCTTGTGAGTGGACGAGTCAGCATCGTATTCCTCCATGATCTCTGCTTCAAGCTCTTCCCTTGTTCCTGCCCAGCTTCTCTCAGAGACAGACTGGGACCTAAAAGTTACACTGAGTAAATCCTTTCTATCTCTAAGCTGCTTTTTGGTTAGAGTGGTTTGTTTGTTTGTTTGGTTGGGTTGTTTGTTTGTTTTAAATCACAGCAACAGAATCAAAGATAGGCATAGCTATGACTTTACCATTTACTAAGGATGAGAGCTGATTTGCTAATTTGCATACTGTGTGCTAATTTGCATACTGTGAGATGGCTGTACTTATCTGTCTCACTCAATTCGACCCCAAAGCACTGATGCGTGCTGAGTTCCACAGTAAGAAATTAGAAGTCTGTTTTCCATAATTAGATCTTTATGCTTATATAAAGTAGAAAGCTGTGTTACTTGGGGGGAAAAAAGCAATCTATACTACATGACCATTTGGAATCTAAGCTGGGAGTGGGTGGTGGTTCAGGTAGCATCACAGGCATGCGAGACACAAAAATGTACACTGTTTTGGTACCAAGGCTCGTCACACGCAAGCAGTGCCACACACACACACACCAGATTCGTTCCGTGCTTGATTTTGAATTATTATATTTAGTCATTGAGCATTGATTGAGAATTGTTTATTGTTGCTAAATTTTTTCACAACTCCACACTGAGTTCTGTGATTCTACACTGGGTCATAAGACACAGTGTAGGAAGCCCCGCCCTAGAGAATGGGTGGCATACATGGATGAATGTGCAGAGAAACAAGAGTTGAGGACAGAGCGTGAAGGCTATGCTAAAGCGCCCCAAACTACCTTTTAGACAGTGGTGCGCTGCCTGCCGTGGTCATTTGCCACCAAGGAGCATGACCCAAAGAGAATCACAGGAAGAAGATAACAGATTCGAAGGAGCTAATTAGTGAATATTTTCCTCCTACTCATTGAAAACAATAGCAGAGTGCTTATAAAGAATGGTGGGCAAGAGAGGCAGCAGGAGGCTGTGTTCTGGGGACTTCTGTTCTAACAAAGCAGACACATCCACTGGTCTATCTCACATTACACATCAGGGCAGGCTGGCAATGGACAAGCCCTGAGGTCTCACATGAGCTCTCTGGGTGTCATCTCTTCAGTCTGGTTTGGATCCTTACCCTGTCGCCTTGCAAAATTAATACGTGGATCTGATGAAATCATAGGCTAATGTGTACACACACACACACACACACACACACACACACACACACACACATTTCGAGAAGCTTTAGTCACTACAGGAGCAAGAATGATAGTGTGCTTGTGATGATGATCTGAAGTCATCTCACAGTTGACTCCTCTGGCTGAATCGGCCCTTCCGACACAGCAAGACAGAGTGGTTCTGCCTCCTTTCCCTACTCCAGAGTAAAGACGTCCAAGTGAAGACGGGGACAGGAGATGGCTCTGTCAGTGCTGGGTGCTTACAGACAGGCTAAGCCAAGAGTTCTCAAGGGAACCCTCAGGCTCCTTAGGAGTCATTGTACTTGCTTGTCACAATGACTGGTGACAGTGACTGTCTTCCACGGACTACCCCAGTAGGGTATAGGGATTCCTGGGATGAGGGTCCTCGAAGGCTAGGTGGGTAAGGATTTGGCGGTGACAAACAGAAACAAACACAGAGGCAGTTTGAATCTGAGTGTATTTTGCTGCTCTTAATCGAGGGTTTTTATACATAAAGAAACAATTACTACAATTCTGAAAATATGTATTCAATGAAACAGTCACGGATAGGACAGATATCATCATCATCATTTGGCACAGTAAAGCACAAAAAACCATCCAAGGCTAGTGGTTCAACTCCAGGAACAGGTTAATACATTTTTATGGTCACTTATTATTTAACATCTAGTACCTGTTCTTTTTGTAAATCTTTAAAACGTAAATTTAAACTATCTTAATTCTTTTTATTTAAAGCTTTCTAAAACAATATATCAAAGCCCAGTTCTGATAACACACATGTAGCCATGTGAAACTTATTGTTGGGAAAGTTTTTAATCTATCAATACTATCTTGTAAATGATTTATAAAGTGAAGTGCAGTTTTCCCCACAGATAAGGTCATGGCTAGTGCCCCCATCCCAAGATATGGTCTCATACCCATTATTCTCGCTAAAAATTTTAGCCTAGGTCATCAGGAACATCTCATAAGTAAGAAAAATAATAAAAGAAGATACAACAGATAAATTGCCATGAGAACAACGGCTCAATATTTTTTTCTCCAACCAAGAGTTCCATAACCGGTTCCAGGAGGCCACCTTCCCTTGGAGTTTTTGCCTCAGTCTGTGGAACTTGTCACACAGATTCTACTAGGGTTGGTGTGGCAACTGTCAGTTACAGAGAGTGAAAGCAACTGTCTCTTTGCAGAAGCATCCAGCCTCCATGATGAAGAATTACTCTGCTCAGCCTTTGGAAAGTCACATGGCTAAAACACGGGCTTGTGAATCTGAGCCAGTGTCAAATCTGCTTCACAGGAGGCACAATCGAGTCACGGTGCCCTGAACCTTCCAGCTAGAGTGTGGATGGAGAGGAAGTGATGATTTCTCTTACTTGAAACCCTTGAATTGTTTACTATTTTGAAAAAATCATATTAATATAACCATAGTGTATCGTTCACAGAGGCACTCTCTCTGTGTCTTCTCTCTGTCTAACTGTCTCTCTCTCTCTGTGTGTGTGTCTCTGTCTGTCTGTCTGTCTCTGTTTCTCACATGCACACACTTTTATTTAACTCTTATTTCAAAATCTCAAAAAAAAATCCATAGATAATTTTCAGCAGAATTTTTTCTTGTTCTTTCTAACTCCACATGCATCTATGTAGCTTCATGTGAGTATCCGTGAAAGCCATGGTCTTCTTGTCCTTGTTGGTTGAGGCAGAGCCTTCTCCTGTGGCCCTTGTTGTCCTGGAACTCCAGACCTTGAAGCCCCAGTCTCTAGACAGGAATTACGGTGTGTGCCAGGATTCGCTGCTTCTATTATCCTGTTAGATAGCTGTGTCCAAGTGTTTAAGGTGTTGGACAACAGAGTATGTTAAGCTACTTGCTTTTTCTTTCTCCTGCGCTTGAAGCTTTTATGAATATATAGGTGAGTTGTATCAACTGTGAGCTTCATTGTACATAGTACAGATGACAATATGGAATTTTTGTTATTATAAGTATTGGGGTGTCAGGGTAGAGAGCTGCTGAATTCCATCTTGCTACTAGAGAATATAGGGACCCATCACCAAGTGACTCGTCCGTCACCCTCCCTGACCTCTTCCTGATGCTTCCTTGTAAGGTTTTGTCTGATCAGTGGATAAATGTGTCTGATCTGAATTTAGCAGAGACAGGGTGCCCAAAGTTGGGACCATGGGGATGTACCAACAGTGCTGATAGAAATTTTTACTCACTTCCAACCCCCACATTAACTCATGAAGCTTCTGTCTGAGGCTGACACGGATCCCTAAGTCACAGACACGGTACAGAGTCCTTACCAGGCCGAAGGAGCCAGTGATCTGAGCTAAATGACCAGGACTAAATTTAAGTGTACTGGGACCCTTCTTACCCTATCTGGATGGATACCTCTGGTCATCTGCCCATCACCTTGGAGTCCTGGTTTACAAGAAGATGCTGTATTTATAGACCATCTTTCTGGGAAGTGTGAAGGCTCTTTTTGGAGATTAGCTCATTGCAGCAGGGGTGGAGAGGAGCGAGGGAGCCAGAGACTGGTGCTCCTATCCCTGTAAGGCAGAAGAATGAGCCGCTGTGGAGGCTGAGCCTCTGTCTGCAGTGTGCCCTCCTCTGAGTCCCATCAGCCTCTCTTGGCCTGGCTGGCACTGAGCTCTTAGTCCAGTGACAGACAGGCATATGAAGCATCTAGGAAGAGTCTGCTGCTTCTACGAGTCTATATTTCTCATGGCGGTTGCAACCTGCTGCAAGCCGGCTGCAGCCCCGTCTAGAGCTTTCTGTATTGCTCTGTATAGATACATATAATATAGGATTCCCTTTTAAAAAGAAATGGGTTCTAGGCCGGGCGTGGTGGCGCATGCCTTTAATCCCAGCACTCGGGAGGCAGAGGCAGGTGGATTTCTGAGATCGAGGCCAGCCTGGTCTACAAAGTGAGTTCCAGGACAGCCAGGGCTATACAGAGAAACCCTGTCTCGAAAAAACAAAAAACAAAACAAACAAACAAAAAGAAATGGGTTCTTTCTGTGTTAACCAGGCTGCCCCCGAGCTTCCGGGTGTAGCTGAGACTTTGAGTGCCTCCATCATGTCTGACTAAAAAACATGTATTTAAGGCAGCTGGAGTTTGGCAAGTTTCTGCCAAGGGTCCATTGCCATTGAAGGCTTGGTCTGCATGGTGACACTGTGGGTGACAGTAGGGCCTTTAGGAGGTGGGATTAGTAGGAAGTTCTAAGGAAGAAGAAGGTCTTGGTAGAAGATTTTTCTGAAAGAATCAAGTCCTAACTATCTTTCGTCTCTGAGCTCGTGTTTAACATATGGCCTTTTGTTCCCAAAGACTTCCACCATCATCCAGTGTTCCCACCAGAGGACAAACCCATAGAGACTCAAACCTTGCCCAATGTTTGAATCTCAAAGACAGTGATCTACAAAATCTTTTTTATCTGTGTAAGTTAGCTGCTTTGGGCATTTTGTTGTAGCAATGCAGTGCTGATATATGCACCAAGTTGATGGCATTGGGTAAATGTTTACCATGTGTAACCACCATCACCAATCCTCTCCATGACTCTTTTACCATCATTCTGTGCCCTGTAAACCACCGATTTCCAATTCCTCCTCTCTTTCCATCTCATGACAATACCCATCCCACTTCCTGTCTCTGTGCACTGCCTGCCTATTCTACATGGTTCCTGGAGGAAGGATCCTACCACATCTGTTCTTCCTCACCTGACTTTTTCCATTAGTGTTATGACTTCAAGGCTCATCCATCACTGTAGCTGTAGGCTGAACCCAAAGATACCTTCTCACATCCAACAAAACCATCCTACATCTGCCTGGTAACTTCCTTTCTTGCACATGATGCTGATGAAGGGGCATGCAGACTAGCTTGACTTCATACCGAGATTATCAAGTTTATCTTCAGGATCCCTGGTCTCACCTACTGTGCAGCCTTTCCTACTTCTTGTGTCAGGTTGCTCGATGTAGAAAAGAAAAGGGGAGACTCAATGGAGACTTCAGGCCAACAGCAAGTTACTCCCATGTATTGAGGTCAGCCTGGGCTATATAAGACCATGTAACTTATGACAATGACAATTACTATTACTTATTTCTACTACAATAATACAATAAATTAGTCGCTCTTTTCAGAAATTTCCATTGCTTATATCTGTTTGTTTGTTTGTTTATGTGGGTGTGGGTACATACATGTCACAGTGCACATGTGGAGGTCATAGGACAACTGGCAGGAGTTAGTTCTCTCCTTCTACCATGTGGGTCCCTGGGCTCAAACTCAGATTGTCAAGTTTGGAGGCATATGTCCTTATCCACTGAGTCATCTAGATGGCCTGAAGTTATTCACTCTACACACACACACACACACACACACACACACACACACACACACGCATAACAAAATAATTTAAAGAGCCAGATGTGATGGTGCACTCCTTTAATCCCAGAACTCTGGAAACAGAGGTGAGAGGATCTCTGTGAGTTCAAGACTAGCCTGGTCTACATAGCTAGTATCAGGATAGCCAGGACTGTATAGAGAGATCCTGTCAAGAAGAAAGAAAGAAAGAAAGAAAGAAAGAAAGAAAGAAAGAAAGAAAGAAAGAAAGAGAGAGAGAGAGAGAGAGAGAGAGGGAGGGAGGGGAAGGGAGAGAGGGGAAGGGAGGAAGGGAGGGAGGGAGGAAGGAAGGAAGGAAGGAAGGAAGGAAGGAAGGAAGGAAGGAAGGAAGGGAGGGAGGGAGGGAGGAAGGAAGGAAGGGAGGAAGGAAGGAAGAGGCAAATATTCCTGGTACATTTGTCCCAACTGGGAAGTAATGGATTTTATCCACCCTCATGTCACCAGCACTTACAGAAATTATCTGCTGCAAGAATGACAGGTTGGGGACTAGACTGACAGGCCCATGAGAGCCCCAAATCACAGCCACTCAGGCAGGCTCTGGGCAATTTTATTCTGCTTTGGGATGCTGGAAAGGGGCAGCTAGAAATGGGGTCTGAGGGCTTCCACATACACCATTGAAACGATCCCTGCCTGGCTTGGTACCCAGAATTTTGAGCCATGGGAATCCTGTTTGAGAGTCAGGCAGGGCTCAGAGAAGCCCCTCAAGCATCTCTGTTACCCTGACCCACCCTTAAGCCTCTGCCTGCCCAGCCCATTTAAGTTCCTGGCAGGGGAAGGCACTGTAAGAGACTTACATCATTACCCTGATGCTAGGTTGCTTGCTGGAAGCAACTCTAGAATGAGGTTCTTGGCATCTCTGCCGAGCTCTGCCCCATGGGGAAAGGCAGGGGCTCTGGAAAGGATATTTCTGGACCCCAACGTTCAGGGATGTCTGCTTCAAGCTAAAGGCTCCTTCAGTGGGGCCTGCACTTGCCTTTGTCCAGGTGAAGGCATTCTAGAAGACACATGTGCAGGGGGCCTGTCATAGGGTCTTGAGAGGAGTGGCCCAATCCTGATCTTTGGATTCAAATAAGTGAGTAAATAAATAAATAAATAAATAAATAAATAAATTGTATGTCCTGTTCACCTAAAAGCTCATGAACCCTCCACACCCAAATAATCATAAGTACTTACACAAGGAAATATTCTAATTCTGAAATCATCATTTGCATATACGCCCAGTATATTAGAAGAAATTCAGAAATTATTCATTGTTAGGAGCCATTCTCCATTGACCATCAAATATGCGCACAGCAATTGTCTCTTGGTAACAGATCGTTGTGAGGAGGGGCTGACCTTGCATCTGGGCCTTTTCCCAGATCCATGCTATGAAGTCGAGACCAGAATGAACATGAAGAGAGAGAAACTTTATCCCAGAGGGCAAAAAATTTAAGAAGGGACTCCAAAACCCCGATAATCAGTATAAATACAAATTTGAAAATCTGAATTTTTAAAAACCTAAGTGCATGATATAGCATAATGAAAAAATTCTACATTTTAAATCAAAATGACCAACCAGCCTGGTGGATTTTCTTCTGTTTTCTTTCATTTGCCTTTTGAAGGCAGGAGTTCTCTGGGCATCATTATATCCCCAATCAATGAGCAGTATTGACAGGTGCTTACAGATAAGCCTGCCTGGGAAGAATATACAAATAGATTGACGGTATACAGGATTACCTAGGGAAGAAATAACTAGAAAACTAGTGTTCCTAACTGGGGCATGAAAAAGCCCTTCCTATTCGTGGAGCCAGTTGGTGAATAAGATCCATGAATGGTGGTGGCTAAGTCAGCTCTGGGTTCTGAGCTGCCTACGTGGACTGCCAAGTTTTCTTGTCCAGACAGCAGGGTTCAGAGGTCCTAAGACCCCTTTGGCTTTCTGCCACAGAGGCACTCCAGAGCCAGATGGATCTCTTCCCCACATGCCCCGCCCCCTGCTTACAGTAGTTGTGAGTAATTCTAAAGGAAGCTGATGGGGAAAGCCCTGCACAGCTATGGGAACCTAGTAAATAGGTGCCTGGGCCACAAGATAACACAAGGTTCCTGTCACCTTTGGTCACTCTGCTGTGATTTTTGGTAAGCATTCCGATTTCAGCCAACAAACAATTCTAGGAATCAAGGGAACATTGAATCCTTATGGCTGGAAAAAAAACCCACAGGGGCTAGCGGGCTAAAATGTTCCTTTTAGGCTGAACCCACTCCAGACACCGCTGCATTCTGAGCTGTCTTTCAGGTGCTGCTCAGAGTTGCCTTGAAGCATCTGTCCTGGAAGGTTCCAAGCAAAGGAGTTCATTTAAAGCCAGCACCTTTTCCCATTCAGTTCAACGCAGCTCTGTTGTTATTTCCCCATGACGAGGGGAGTGGCAGAGAATAATGCACACGGAGTCCCCATGCCAAGGGGGTCCATGCATAGAGGGGAGCAGAGCACGGGTGCAGCACACAGACCACATGGGTTCAAGTCCTGACTCTATTCCTTCTAAGATGTATGTTCTTGGACAAGTCATTTCATTCTGAGACTCAGTTTCCCTATTTGTAAGATGGACAGGATCATTAAGTAGCTTTCTCATGGACCTATCCCATGAATTAAAGCTGACTTTCTTAGAACAGATAGTGGCCCGTCAGCAACAGACAAATCAGGTCAGCCACCAGTACAGCCCTTTATGGCACTCAAATAAGTACAAACTGGTTCATCGGTAACACCCGTGGCACGATGTGTATTCTACATTAGAGAACAATTTTTCACTCTGTATCTCATATAAAAAGAATAAGCAAGAAAGACAGCTTTTTCGAGGTGAGGATAAGTTTAGAACTTAATATACCACCAACCTTTTGCAGACTCTTCTCCTCATCTGCATCTTAATAACAATGCATGTTGGAAATTGATCTTGGGCGCCTAACCCTCCTGTCCAGTGCCTGTTTCCCTGTCAGAGTGCATACGTACATGACCATACACATATGAATGCTCATATCCACAACAAAAAAAAAAATAGAGGATAGAAAGTCAGGGTGAAGTGCTGTTTGTCACATAGGGCCTTGGGAGATACTAAAATAATATCGACCATGAATGGATACATCTGTCTTAATTAGCCAGATTTTAAAGGTTTCAGCTTTGTTGGGAAGCCCATATTATAGTCTTAACCTTGACAGGAATTGGCTGTTAGACTCTGGGCAGTGTGGTTACTTCGTCGGCTTTGTCTTTAGGTATCTGATCAAACTTACTAAACCTTATTTCTAACCCAAACTACAAGTTTCAAACAAAAACAAAAACAAAAACAAACAAACAAAAAAAACAGGCCTGCATTTTATTGCTCCTGTTGTTTTATGCAGTGGGAAGATACATTTTGGAACCATGTAAAAACACCTGGTGAATGGACCTGGAGAGATGGCTCAGCAGTACTGATCGCTCTCCTTAGAGGACCTAGGTTTGGTTCCCAGCAACAATGTGATGGCTCACAACTATCTATAACTCCAGTTCCAGGGACTCTGCTCACAGATGGTACACAGACCTACGTACAGGCAAAATACTCACGTACATAAAATGGACTTTCTTAACAACAATAATAATAATAAAACAACCACAGTTGGTAAAGTCTACACACAGTGCTTCAAATCTTTTGAGCATGCTCATTTTGCCACATGTAAATGTTAACATGCTGTGTAATCATCAGAATAATCTATGATAGCCGTACTTTTGGTTTTAATGAGTTTATTGAAAGTTTAACAAGCAAAAATTAAAATAAATAAACATCAAGGATTTGGATGAGGGAGATCATGCAAAATATCAAATCCTGTGCTTTGAACGTCCAGCAGAAATTAACTGGGGAAGCCCCTTCAAGGCATCTAGCTGGAGTTCCCAACACAGATGTCCTGTTGAGGCAATGTTCCCTGAGGTGAGCCTTTGAAGGAAAGAATGAATAACAGCAGGAAGATAAAATCACTCAGCTGAGCACTCCTAAAGTTCATAAAACCCTGACCAGGGAAGTCGAAGCACTTAGCTGGAATTCCTGATTGAGTGTTATCTTTTTGGGTAGTCTTGAGGCTTCTCATTCTCAGGGCAGCCTGTGTACATCACTGGGTAAACAACAGTAGCATCTGGTGGAGATGGTTTACCTTCTCAAAGGCCTGGTGTCTTTACCGTAGGGGTGTTTGGTTATTCTCTTCCCCTTCTGTCACCATCCCCAGAAAAGAGGTCTTGGAGGACATGCGATGTATACACACTTGGGTCTGAAGTGGGAGAGATGGCCCCATTTCTAGAGACAACTTCTCAATGAACTCAAGCAACACAGGACAGTTTACCAACATAATGTACATTACATACGGTCAAATTAATGCATGTCAAGGGAGCGTCTGGTGGTTTGATTCTTTCTCTGGAACTGGAGCTAGAATATCAGTTCATGTGCTGTCAAATCATAAGGCAGGCACTGTGTCTTCACTTGGGTATGGTGGACGGCAGTAAAAAAAAACAAAGGTCAGCCCTCACAGGGCTTATAACATACAGATGGGAAAAAGCCATGACCCAGAGAATCAATCAGCAACCCATAGACTGAACATTGCTAAGGAGAGAGCTCAGAGCAGGGGTCAACTGTGTTGAGTACAGAGTGCAGGAGGAAACAGTAGGCTAGCTTTGACAAGATATTTCAATGAACATCCCTGAGCCTTTGTTTTTCTCACCTGTATGGAGACTCTCCACCTTGGCTATCTTAATGCTAATGTCATGGACTGGTGGCTTATATCATGGATTTTGAAGGTTGGAGAGCTGGGATGAGGATGCCACCATACTGAAGTTCTTAGCATGGGCTTTCTTCTTGGTGGTGTCTTCAGAGAGACCTTGAGTCTTCTCTTCCTTTATGAAAGCATTTATTCCGTTGTAAAGGCTTCATTGAATCCTAATCTCCTTTCCCAAGCCCAATCATCAGCTGTCCATCATATGGGAGATTGGGTTAATATATGGATTCGGAGATGGAGATACAAGCATTCCTCCCACATCAGTAATCAGTGACCCACTGTTTGCTGGGGTGATTGGGAAGACACAGAGGCAACCCATGCGAAGCACAACACAGATACACACTGAGCTGCCTAGTTTTATGTTAACTTGACACAAGGTAGAGTCATGGCTCATCCCTTGAGTTAACTCTTTTAGGAGGCCTTCTAACTCTAAATACGTTTTAACAACTCGTAAAAGGATTAATCACTAACTAACCCCCTCCCGGGTCACGTAACTTCCACCACGGTGAGGAGTCAACCACCAGGACCCAAGACATTCTTTCGTCTATCTTGTTCGGTCATTCGTGGTGGGGAGGTACCGAAGATGTAAGGTTCCTGCCTCCAGGTTCCTGACCTGTTCCAGTTCCTATCCTGACTTTCCTCAATGAGGGATGGCAATATGAAAGCATAGGCCAAACAAACTCTTTTCCTGCTATGTTGCTTTTGGTCATGGTGTTTCCTTACAACAATAGTCACGGTAACTAAGATACACACTGAGGATGTCCAAGCATTATCTGATGCTGTTCTGATCTTGTTCACGCTGAAATGCTCTTGTGGGTCAGAGGTGGACCTGTCGCCTACTCATTGGAAAACGGGGCCAGTGTCAAAGAGCAGGGTAGTTAGGCTAGCCCCGAGGAATGGTTGTGTCTGCTCACTAGACTCTCTTTAATGCCCAAAGGGCTGTATCAGAAAGTGCTACATAAAGTGCTACAGGATGCTACATAAAGGGTAGCTGCTTGGTAAATGTTTTGGGTGGATGGACAATCAGGTGGTCTACAAAGTTGTTCCTAGAAGTTTCTTGTTTACCTTATTAACAAAATTACCAAACAGAAGAATGTTCACTTGTACACCCCCACACGAAAAACAATACACACGGAAACTGGGCACCAGTTGAAATCAGGACACCCCTCCCCAAGTCTTTTTTAGAAAAAACATCCCACACATGATCTGGAACAAAAAGATATTTTCATTGAGTGTCTTGAATGTGGTTGCTGAGATAGAAGGAATCTCTCTCTCTCTCTCTCTCACTCTCTCTCTCTCTCTCAGAGTGTGTGTGTGTGTGTGTGTGTGTGTGTGTGTGTGTGTGTGTGTGTGTAAGAGAAAATGTTTCCCAACACCAGCATATGAAGAAGCTGTCAGCATTTGCACACCCATGTTTCACACAATGTAATCCCCAACTATAGGAAATAAGACACAGTTAGAGTCTAATTTGAAATATTGAGAAGAATGCAATGATAAAATAAAAGAATACACACCACAGATATGTCAGGGTTAACACTGTTATTCTCCCTAAAGAGCATGGATAAAACAAATATTAATCTAAGACCTCAATCCCCTAAAATACAAAACCAAACCAAAGAAATGAGAGTCTAGACTGAGCAGCTCAAGCCAAGGGAACCAAAGATGAACCAAAGATATACCAAAGGAGATACAGACAAATGTGTAAGAGTCAGAAAAATGGTCATAAGGGTCACTTATACCTATTGAACTGTCAAAATAAATAAATATATACAGAAATAAACAAACAACATTCTTAATTGATATTATGCCATTCCTCCTACCGTAATGAACTCTTGTGTTTGAAAGCTCAGTCCCTAACTGGCAGCATTATTTTGGGAAATTCAGGATATGGGACTAACCAAAGAAAGTAGGTCACTGGGTCATGTCCTTGGGGGATTAATCTTTCCCTTAGCCCATCTTTTTTACTCTCTGTCTCTTGCCCTTCACCTTTTCCCTCTGCTGTGATGGCCTGCCTCCCTGGGAGCCCAGGGCCAATGGCGCTAAGTAAGGACTGCAGACTGAAATCTTTGGAAACACACATAATTTTCCAGGAAATAAATTGTTCATACCTCAGGCTACTTTTGTCAGGCGTTTTGTTACAGCATGGAACTGAGTAACGAATGTGACTAACAGTCATCAATTATGAAATAAATAAATACCCTTCAGCCTTTTCTCATGGACTGGAGAGGAAGAATTGTGTGTGTGTGCACTGCCGTTTATCCATCCCCATTACGTCACAGTGATAGCATGTTGCTGGTGTACGAGACCACAGAGGTCTTCTGATGTTACTGTGTCAGCCCCAGCTGCATGTTAGTCACCCCTTAGATGTCTTGGTCAGCTTACCTGGGACCATCAACTTATAAATTGAAAAGGCTTTTTGGGCTCATGGACTTGGAGGTTTCAGTCAATAGCGGAGCATCCCAGAACTCTGGGGCCGGTGGTGAGGCGTGTACCATGGTGGGGATTGGGTGGTGGAGCAAAGTCATCTCATTGACAAGCTTCTGACAGGAAGAAGAGGCTGGAGTCCCACAGTCTCCTTCAAGGGCAGCCAGTGGGACTCACAAGTTCTTTAAGTGAAGACCAGTCCATTAGCACAGGGAGCTTTAGAGACATTCAAAATGCAAACTGCTATCAGGGGCTGTTCCTAAATGTTTTGAGTTCTGTTAGGCTTAGCAACTGCTCAGCGAACATGATCCACAGTCTGAGTAGAGAACAAATAATCTTTGCCAATTGCTTCATTCTACATGTAAGAAGATGGAGGCCCTATGTATGGGGTAGGGTGGGGTGGGGAGCACTGCACTTAGGGACAATGCTGTTTTTCAGGCTGACAGGAGGCCCATCTGGTCCCCACATGTGAACTTCAAGGCTGCATTGGAACAGCCTTCGATATTCCTGTACGTAATTACACCATAATAAGTTTCAACTTTCCCTTTGAGCTCAAGGGAATGCTGGAATGCTCCTGAAATTCCACGACTTTCTCCTCAAGTCACCCTTGATTTTGTCTGACCTTCTGCATAGGTAAAAAAGAATGAATTGTACTTCTCATAATTTTAATAAATAAAAATATAAAGAAAGATTGGAAGTGGTCAACATTTCCTATCCTATGTCTCAGAAGCAAAGGTTTTGGTTGAGTACGTCTTCAGTCACTTATTCAAGTACTTGAATTTTTCTTTAAAATTAGACCAGATTGTTACATGATTTTTTTTTATGCTTGGTTGTACTTTTTAAAATGACCAAGATGTCAGAATACTCAAAAGTACTCAGATACACACGAGAGAACCTACACACCCGGCTTATTTAACAATCAAAATAAAGCTAGCAGTCGTGGTGACACACCGGCAACCAAGTGACTCTTTTAGTTAGGCCAGGCTACATGGCCTCAACTGGTCCTCTCTGACAGAGACCCCTCAGGCAATATGTTCCCAATAGCAACTTCTGGCACTGCTTAAATGCTCCCTGCCTTTTGTGCATGTGATTTCTGGTTTCTTCCTGCCCATATGAGCTGTACTTGTCTTTTTTCATTAATGAGGAGATGAGAGTTTATAGCCAGTCAGGCTTCACAATGTAACAGTCAAGGCCCCTGGCTGTAGCCGCTCTTCCCTCAGATTTCAGGCTCTTCCAGAGTCACAGCAGTTCTTAGACTCTGAAACAGGCAATCGCTGCTAACAAGGCAGTGGGGTAAGACAGAGAAAGCTGGAGCTAGAGAAGGTGGGAGTAGCCAGAAAGACCCCGTTCGTTCCTTTTCTGCTCCTTCGCAAGTTTTTGCTTCCCAGTCCAACTGAATCCATGCCTGAACAGAGACATTTTCTGAGAAATGATCCGCATCCCTGTCCTCCTTCCTGGACCATCTTTGGCAGATGCTGGCCGGAAACAAGCATTCTCTTGTCTTTACGGGAATGGCATCCTTGTTGCTCTTGCTGGAATCGGCATGTCAGTTCTGCCTCTTTACCGATCACCCTCAGTGGGCAGTAAGCACTTAGTCCATTGTCCAAAAAACATTGCTTATGAGATTTCTTGTGTGCTCTGATAAGTATTGGCACCTCAGTGAGGGTTATGGTTACCACCACTTAGGTTAAACCCTTGTCCTGCAGTGGGGGTCAGTCATAACAGAAAGACAACACACACGGAGGGGAATTTTGAAGACCAATAAGAGGATACTTCCAGAAAACAACTTAGTGCAGAATAAGATGGTTTTAAAGGATATTTTAATTGTACAGGCATGGGTGTTTTACCTAAATGTGTCTGTACACGTATGCAGAGCCATCAGCAGCCAGATAAGAATGTCAGCTCTCCTGGAACTGGAGTTACAGAAGGTTGGGAGCTGCAGTGTAGGTGCTAAGATGTGAACAGATCCTTTGCGACCGATCTTAACTACTGAGCCACCTCTCCAGGCCTGAAAAACATCATTTTATACACTAGCTCTCTTCATAAAAACAACATTGAAAAACAATTTTAGTGCACATGAACTGTATTATAAACACACTAAGTAAATGACTCTTTTAAAGTCTATGAGGAAGATGCCTTCAAAACTATAGAAGGTTGTGTCAAGTCCTACGATCTTTTTCTGGCTTTTACATCTTATGATTGTTTGAGCTCAACACATATGTATATAACTTAAGTCTAAAGTCAAAGGATAAAAATTAGTATCAATAAAAAGACTACAATCAATACAATGTGATCAAAGTCAGATTAACCTAAAATTAGGTTAAATCTGAGCTTTATATAGCAAATCGCAAAATACTAAAATTTGGACTGAAGACATGTCGCAGCAGTTAAGGACACATACTGCTCTTGTAAGGGACCTGAGTTTGGTTCCCAGCACCATGTTAGGTGGCTCTCAATACCTGTTACCCCAGCTCCAGGGGATCCAATGCCCTCAGCTGGGCTTCAAGGGCACCTGCACCAAAACCACACACACACACACACACACACACACACACACACAAACACACATACCACACAATTAAAAATAAAACAAATCTTTAAAGGTTAAACTTCTAAGGTTCTAGATAAGCTGAAAATAAATGCAAAATACGAACATATTTAACACAGGTGGTAAAGACATAGAATTCATAATTGCTTATGTAGATTGACAAATGAGCCTAGGAAACAATTGCAATAAGTCAGTGAATGAGTTGTCATATTGGAGATGATTGGAGTCAGTTGACACAAAAGGCTAGCAGCCAAAAAAGGGGTGTGTCCTCACCTGACTTCTATTTCTTCACTCTCTGCTCAGACCCTTGAGGGTGCTGGCTGGAAGTGATTGGAATGGCCCTTAACCAGGAACAGCCAGCAGAGTCAGAAACCTATATGAAGTGATGTGTGGTAGTCAGACTGGAGAAACACCCTCCCATCTGCCCAACCATCCCTCTCAATAGCTTTCCTAACAACTGTCTGACCTGTGGGGTTGTTTTGAGATAAGATACTTCACTTGAGTTTTAGTAGATAGGAACCATTATTTTGTGTTGCTAAGTGCTACAACTAATTTACTTCT
>LR750275.1:592555-642555 GCA_902729485.2 Mus minutoides
AGGCAGCTCTCACACAGCACACAGGCAGGCAGCTCTCACATAGTGCACAGGCAGGCAGCTCTCACACAGCACACAGTCAGGCAGCTCTCACACAGCATACAGTCAGGCAGCTCTCACATAGCACACAGTCAGGCAGCTCTCACATAGCACACAGTCAGGCAGTGTTTGGCTGGAGGCAGCATCTGGAAAGAGCAGAAACTTGGTTCTAAGGAAACCCAGCAGATTTCTTATACTATCTGAACTCCCTAAACAACAAGGAGCCTGATATCAAATTTTCAGAGTTATTATAAGTATGTGAAGTTAGATTTTGCTGGTTCGTTTTTGTCAACTTGATACAAGCTAGAGATATTTGGAAAGAGGTAGCCTCAACTGAGAAAATGCTTTGGTCAGATTGGTCTGTGGGTAAGTGTATGGGGGCATTTCCTAGGTCAGTGATTGGTGTGAGCAGGCCCAGCTCACTGTGGAAGGCATCATTCTTGGTATAAGAAAGCAAATAGAGCAAGCCAGGGAGAGAAAAACAGTAAACCTCTCTCCTCCCTGGCCTCTGCTTCAGTTCCTGTCTCAGGTTCCTGCTTAAGTTTCTGTCCCAACTTCCCTTGATGGACTGTGACATCAAGTATTAACCAAAGAAACCCTTTCCTCTCCAAGTGGCTTTTAGCTGTGGTGTTTTATTTATCACAGCAGTGAAAGGAAACTAGAACAGAGACCATGCATGCAAATGTCCAGGACACAGAAAGGCACCATGTCTTCTGCTGCTAGATCTTGAGAGATACTTGCATTTTACGCTGCGTTCTGTTGGAGGTAAGACCCTGGGGATACGGGGTGAATTGCTCTCTATGCCCCCAACTGTGCTGCAATCCTAATCTTGCCTGTGCTGCTGTTAAAAGATAGAATCTTTGGTGAGGATGCAGTCTGCTTGAGTGGGATTAGCATCCTTCTGAGAAGCATGAGAATTTACCCTCACTCTCTGTCCTTCCTGCCACATAAGGTCACACACAGCACAAGGACAACCTTCCACAGATGAGGAAGCCAGCCCTCCCTGGAACTACATCCTGAAATAGCATTCTGATCATGGGCTTCCCAGGCACCAATACTGTGAGAAGAAAGTCATTGGAGAAGGGACAAGCTTGAGTGACACGAGTTCACAGAATGAGGGCTGCTGTGTGGATCTAACGTGGCTCCTCTCTGACCAGCCTGCTAATTCCAGTCTCTGAAAATGTAGTAGGCTTTCCTGGATTTGGCTCCAGTTCCACTGCTTATTAAGCATGGACCGTGGGCTTAATCTGGATAAGGGATTTGGGTCTCCCTCCGCATTCTGCCTGTCTCCCTCACCTAGCGTCAAGACTCCTGTGCAAAGCTAATCCAAATGAATTCTCAAGCAGGGCATCACCCCACAAAGCTAAACTTGACCACAGCCCGCCCAGTGTTTCAAGCACAGAAGGTGTCTGGCATTCACTTGTCTTTCCAACAGGTCTTTACGGAGAACCACCCAAGAATAGTCAATGCACCCCAACATCCTGACTCACCTAGCATTTTCCTCTACCCTTATACTTTCAGTGGGAACTTCCAGTCCTATGGACCAGTGAGAAATGCAGAGCTGGTCGCCTCACGGCCACCTAATACCACCCCAGCTTCCCACTCTGTGACAACATCCCTCAGGTAGTGTGTTCCTCACTTCAGGACATGGCACTAAGATGCCTCCATTTCCTCGTGGTTCATTCTTTAACATGTCTATCTATCTCACATGAGGTCAGACCCTGAGCAAGCCCCTTCCTTCCCTCCCCCCCAAAACCCCACCCGCTTTACCTGTTCACAGACCCTGGTTATGGCCTTATTATTTCCTGACCTTATGTCTAGACATGATGCCACCTTTGCTACATTTTTCAATGAAAACAAGCATTTTCCCAGAGTTCCCTAGTAGCCTCTGCCAGTGCCTCATGGGGCAATACTGGGTCATGTGCTACCCTCAGCTGATCACTGGCTAGGACAATGGAGTCACCATGGCAGATTTCCGGCTGGGCTTTGTAGTGTCTTGCAGTTGTGGCCATCTTTTTAGAGTTCTGTAAGGTCAGAGTGGTTTGCAGACAATTATTGTCTTTTTCTGTCCTGGGTCAGTTTTACAGAAACTAGGTGATGGGTGGACTAGGTACATGATGGGCAGCTATCCACCCCACTGAGTACAAAAGCGATGTGTGAGCCCAGGTGTCTTCTATTAAGTCAGACAATAAAGAGATGAAAGATACGTTGTTTTTCTTTACCTCAAGGATTTTTTGTTTTTAAACTTTTGTAAAGTATGTTCATAGACTTGTTTATATTTAAATTAATTAATAGTTTTATGATTTTTCTCATATTTAGGAGCAAACTGAAAATAGGACTCAATCCATATGCACATGAGTTCTTTGGGTTCCTAGTAATTTCCAACAGTGTGAAGGGGTCCTGAGATGGCAAGGTTTCAGAACCACTGCTCATATGAATAGTGTCTACCCACTGGGCTGAGGGCTACACCCACAACAGTGCTAAGGCTTCAGAGGAGGCGTAAACGTCTGATCAGGGTCTGTTAGGAGGTCACAGAGGGAGCTGGACATGGTGGTTCAAGCCTTTAATTCCAGTGCTCAAGACACAGAGGCAGATAAATCTCTATGAACTAAGGCCAGCCTGGTCTACACAGCAAGTTCCAAGCCAGCCAGTGCTATATAGTGAGCTCCTGTCTCGAACAACAGAGAGGGAGGAATAATTGTGACTAGGAATCGCTGCAGAGTGATTTTTTTTAAACAGAGAGAGAAATGGGGTGACTTCCCACGTGAGTTTTCTGTGGAGCCAGAACTTCAAATCTGGTCCCCCGAATCCTAGTCCCCTGAGTTCAGCTTCAAGTGCCTTCTGCAAAGCTGCACCACTTCCCTGTTAAAGAGCTGAGAGAAGTCTGAGACGTCCCAGGGAAGGTGGAGAGAGTTCGTGTGCTCACGGATGCTGGCAACAGTACAACTGGTCCCATCCTTCCAGAAAGCACTTTGGCAGTGTCTGTCAGGAGCTTTGAAAATGTCACACCCTTTAGCCCAGTAATTTCACTTCTAGGAATCTACACAAAGGAAATTATCACACAAGTCTGCGTAGGAGGCTATTTGTCAAAATGTTATCTTTAATAATGAAAAATTGGAAACAACCTAGGCTTCTGATGTCATGAACAGACCCAAATACAGTGCTGACTCTTGACTGTGGCTTCCCCTCGAAGGGGGAGTGTAAGAAACACTCACGTAGCAAGAATGAGTATCTTACCACAAGAATGTATTCCTCTGCTAACCAGAAAAATAATGAAGATAAACAATAATCGTGACTGGGGAAAAAAAGGAAAGTCCCGGCTCTGCGTGATGAATTGTTAGCTTTCCCTGTTGTGCTGACTAGATGTAGAGTCACTCAGAAGAGGGAAGAAGGGAAGACCTGCCATGAATATGGGTGTCAGCATGCCACGGGCTGGGGGGAAAGAATGGAATGATGGGGAAGAAAGGCTGTGCCATCCTCTTCCTCTGCATCCTCTCCCCAGGGTGGAAGTTGCTTCACCATGCCTTCCCACCATGGTGGACCAGGTATGGCTGTATGCACCTGTAACCCCAGCACTATGGGAGGGCCGGGCCTGTGACAGGTGGATTCAGTAGGTCACAGGCTGGCCAGTGTTGCCCCAGGTTCAGGGAGAGATACTTTCTCAGAAAAGGAGGATGGGATTGGAGAGATGGCTGGATGGTTAAGAGCACGTGTTGCTCTTGCAGAGGACCCCTTCTGACCTTCTCAGGCCCCAGACATGTGCATGACACACAGATATACACACCGGCCAAACACTCGTATACATAAGATAATCAAATAAAACATGAATGTGTCAAGAGGGTGGAGAATAATGGAAGGGCAGCAAATGTCAGCCTCTGCCTTCAAGCCTCACATGCTTACACTTGAGGGTACATGTGACTCCCATGAATACAGCCACACACAATTCTAAATACCAATGCAGAATTAATGAGCTGACCTTCAATGGAATAGCCTCACTAACTTCCCTAAAGTCAAGTTTGTGGGCCCTGTCCTCTAGCCTCATGACCATGTCCTATTCCACATCTTGATGGAGACTGTCAAACGGGAGCCTCCAAAGCTCAGACACTTGCACAGCCTTCTTCCTGGGTTCCTAGCTCCCAGCTTCTGAATAGCTCTGTGAAACTGATACCATCTCAAGCTCCAGCTGCCATCTCCACAGCCATGCCTGAGGACAACAGATGGAAATATATTTGCTGGGCCTATTTACACATTGGGTAAAAGTGACTGAGGTGTCTTCCTTCTCTCTCTCTCTCTCTCTCTCTCTCTCTGTCTCTCTCTCTGTCTCTCTGTCTCTCTCTCTGTCTCTCTGTCTCTCTCTCTGTCTCTCTCTGTCTCTGTCTCTCTCTCCTTGCCATAGTTGAACTTGAACTCAAATCAATACTCCTGTCCCAACCTCTAGAGTTCTGCAATTACCAGAATGAGCCACCAGGCTGGGATTAGATTTTTTTATAACCAAATGTACAGGTGTGCATGGTGATAGGTGACCTTAAAACACTACTTGTAGGGCCAGTCTTTTTCAGTGACTTTGAATTGTGACTAGCTTGTCAGGGTACCAACAGAAGCAAACTAAAGAACATGGGGAAGAAAGCTGTTGAGGGACTGGAGAGACAGCTCAGCAGTTGGGAGCACTTCTTGCTCCTGCAGAGGACCCAGGTTCAGTTCCCATCAATGGCAGACCCCAGCAGAGGTCACTATCCCATTACCAAGGAAAAATGGCATCTGGATGAAGAAGAAGGTGTCCTCCAGCCTTGAGGGCAACAAGATTCATTGAGGAGAGAGGAGGATCAAGCTCTTTGGGAAGGAAAGTCGAGGATAGTGTAGAAGAGAGCACAGGTCTCAAAGCCTGGACCTTGAGCAGAAAGTAGACCAGCTCTGGACACAGTGGAAGGCCATGTGTGCTGGCTGCTTAGTCACACCCTTCTATAGAGAATATAAGGTTGAGCAAGTGACATCCCTGTTTGAGTAGAAGACTGACAACTGAAGCTCCTGAAGACACACCGTACAGAGTCTAAATGGGCATTCTGAAGCCCTAGGATACCACAGTGGAGCCATGACAGTCTCTTACAAAGCCTGGACACCTTGTCCTGTGTTCAGGGCTAAAATTATATTTTAAATACTTTTAAACTCAGACTGATGGAGTCTCAACAAATTGCTGTTTCCCTGCCTTTGACTCTGGAGCCATCCACCCTGTAGAGAAAGGCAGAGAACTCTTTGCTTGCTAAACCAAGTGTCCTCTCTGGATGCACTCACTAGGGGCTTTAACAATGCAGGAAAGTGAAGCACAGTCAGGAGGACTCCTGGGAAAGGGGCCAGGTAAGATGGTGCTGTTAGCACTCTTAGCCACTTAGACATCCTAGGTCCCATGGTTGGGACCATCCCTGGCCTGGTTATTGCTATAAAAGATGCAGAATATTGACACAGACAGGCCTAAGCTCAGACCCTTGCTCAGGTCATTTGCTGAGTTTGGCCTTCAGCTAATCTTCCTCTCTTGGCGCCACCTAAGGGTGCTATTATGAAACCTAGGACATAAGGGAGAGGTGCTGCTCCCCCTACTGCTGCTGGCATTTACCCAGCCACAAGTAGCCTATGTCTGTAACATATCTATGCAACAGTCTAACCTCAGAACGCATTTGTAATGCTCTCGTAATCTGCTGTCTTAGATGCAGTGTGTTGTATGGAAACAGTCTCCTGTGTTAAACACATGGAATGTTCACCAAGCCCTACAGCCTGACTCCCATTGTTTGTTTTCTTTCTTTCTTTCTTTCTTTCTTTCTTTCTTTCTTTCTTTCTTTCTTTCTTTCTTTCTTTCTTTCTTTCTTTCTTTCTTTCTTTCTTTCTTTCATTTAACATTTTTTCCTTGTTCCGGTTAACCCCGCTCGCTCCGCTCGACCCCGCTCGCTACGGCCGGCTCTGCTCGCTCCAGCCGTCCCCATTCGGCTCCACTCGCTCCGGCCCTGCTCGCTCCAGCTGTCCCAGTTCAGCTCTGCTCGCTCCGGACAGCCCCACTCGCTCCGGTTGGTCTCTCCGGTCCAAGGATTTGTTTATTATTCTTCTTCTTAAGTACGCTGTAGCTGACTTCAGACGCACCAGAGGAGGGCATCAGATCTCATTACGGGTGGTTGTAAGCCACCACGTGGTTGCTGGGATTTGAACTCATCACCTTCGGAAGAGCAGTCGGGTGCTCTTACCCGCTGAGCCATCTCACCAGCCCCTCCCATTGTTTTCTTATGTGAATGCTAGTGATAGTTAAACACATTTGTCTAAGAAAATAGCATATTATCGTGTGACTTCATTGTTACAAAAATACATGTGTTAAATATGCCTACCTGTTCCTCTGAATACATACATAGCTGTGTCTAGGATAACGCTCACTCAAAAGTGAATACTTTGAAGTGTTGAGCTGGGGAAGTGGGCTAGTTGGTTGGTTATTTTACATTTTTTTCCAGTGTGCTTATTAGTATAATTTCATATAAAAATGCTTCAAGAAAGAAAAAGAGAGGCCAAAGGCGGTGAGCTATTTATTCCTGGAGAGAATATGAATTCTTTTTGACCCTCACTTTTGCACATTTTCCAGAGCTAGTCAACTTTCAGAAGTCATTTTAATAGTGCTCCCCTGGTCTTTGATTGTGCACCTTAGGTGGAGCCCTTTGTGCCACTTTTCCTGGTATCTGTTTCTGTCCCATCATCTCCTTTACACTATGACCTTTACCATATGTTAATGGGCTAATAGAACTGTCCCTTTTCACTGACTCTTGAGAACAGATAGCATGTCTATATTTTCATTAATAATTACATATCATGAAGCAGTGCTACCCAATATTAGATTGATACATGGGATGAAGTATCACACTTGTCTCACTAGCAGATAGAAAGATGGCTTAGTGGTTAAGAGCACTGACTGCTCTTCCAGAAGACATGGGTTCAAATCTCAGCACTCACATGGTGGCTAACATTCATCTATATCTCCAGTTTGAGGTGATCCAACATCCTCTTCTGGCTGATGGAGACCCTGAACACATGTGATGCACAAAAATACATGCTGGTAAAACATAAATAAAAATAAGTGCATCTTTATTTAATATGAAATTGTTGATAGCTGTACACAGTAATTACCTTCTATTTTTTAAACTTAATCTCCTGGTTTTGGAAGACTTATCAGACTGCAGGTACATAAAGAAGAATAAATAATTTGTAAACCAAAGTTCTTTTTTGTTGTTTTATTTTGAGATAGAGCTGACAATGTAGACTAGGTTGGGATCTAACTTATTCAGATCAGCCTGCTCCTGCCTTCCCAGGGCTAGAATTAATGGTGGGTGCTACCATGTCCAACCAAATGCTTTTTTTTTTTAATACAAAATTTTCATAACATAGTTTGATTATATTCTCTCCCCTCCCCAACCAAAATTCCATTTTCTGCTTATATTATCTGTGTCCTATCATTCTCCTGAGACTCTTAATTCTCTCTCTGGAACAATGGAACCTTTTTAGTTTCCTAGATTCTGCAAATCCAAGCCAAACACACAGATCTAAAGACTCAGTAATGAGATCCACAGATGAATCTGAATATGATATCTATCATTCTAGAGCTGGGTTACCTCACTCAACATACGCTTCCAGCTCCATCTTCTTAGCTGTAAATCTCATTGCTCCACTTGTATTCACGACTGTACAAAGTTCCAATGTGTTCCACATTTTTACTAGCCACTCACCAGCTGATGGGTATCTAGGCTGTTTCTATGTCCTGGCTATTGTGAAGAGAGCGGCTGTCTGCATGGATGGCTATGTGTCTCTGTAGTAGAAACTGGAGTCCTCTGGGCATGTGTCCGACAGTGGTAAACCTGGGTCATAGGATTGAGCCCACTCTCACTGCTCCTGGGTGATATAGAGGTCCTTATTGCCAGACTTCCAGAGTCCTTTGAGTACACCCCTGTCGTAAGCAACCATTCTTAGAGTAGTCTCCTCATTAGAGGCTTGTAAGTTCCCTGAAGTCAAGTATAGTGTCTTTTTACCCATGCTTTCCTGAATTTAGTAGTGTCTTGTGAATGTGCATACACTTTTCAGAGACAGCTGGATGTTGTTGGGACAGCTACTCTTGGTTGAACAGAGAATCTCGACTGAAGAATTGCCTCTGTCATATTGGCCTGTGGGCATATCTGTGAGGCATTTTCATGATTGCTGGTTAATGTAGGAGGGCCCAGCCCAGTATGGTAGTTACCATCCCTAGGCAGGTGATCCTGCAGAACCCGAGTCTGGGTGCAAACACTCTTCCATGGATGTCTAAGCTTGAGTTCCTAACCTGATTTCCTTCAGTGATGGGCTATAGCCTGGAAATACACTATTCCCCCCACACACACACACACACACTGCCCCCCACACAGTGCTTTTGGATAGAGTGGCTTATCATGAAACAGAAAGCAAGCAATAACATGTATTTTTACAAACTATAAAGAATTGAGGTGTTGGAGAAGTACAATGAGCCAGATACTTGACATATATGGTTGATATCCTATCCTTATTTTATAGACTCATTGCCTAATTTGAAATGACCGGGGAAACTTCCCTGACCAAAGGAGAAGGCAAGGTAAGTTTGAAACCCTCAGATAGGTTAGCTTTAGAGCCAGAAACTCATACCACATGATCTCTCTAAGGAAAAGCTGATATATGCTTTTCCTTCAGGATTCCATAGCTCTAATGCACAGAACACCAGCAAACTGGGCATAATTCATTGTCCATGGGATCTTGATTCATCCAATAGCTTGTTTTAAGTCTCGGTGTTCCCTTGCATTTAAAAAAATAAAATGAAATAAAATAAAATAGTAGGACCATGGCTCTCACCTTCTCATGGGGCTGTTAAGAAGTCAGGTGTGATCAGATGACTTTGATCTGGAAGCTATCAAGACATGCAAGGTGTTCCAGAGGATGGCTGCATTCTTCAGAGATGAGGCCCAGACAATGGGGGAGAATGTATGTGTGCTACCAGTGCCTTGGCTGAGGGATGTCCGGGGAAGGAAGTTAGGGGGTTAGGGAATGTCTGTTGGGAGAAATCTCACTTTATGTAGTCAATTGGAAAGCAGACAACCTTGTGTGTTCAGGGAGAAAATGGGAAGAAGGAGGAGGAGAAGGAGGAAGAGGAGGAGGAACAGGAGGAAGAGAGGAGGAGGAGGAGGAGGAGAAAGAGGAGGAGGAGGAGGAGGAGGAGGAGGAGGAGGAGGAGAAGAAGAAGAAGAAGAAGAAGAAGAAGAAGAAGAAGAAGAAGAAGAAGAAGAAGAAGAAGAAGAAGAGGAAGAAGAAGAAGAAGAAGAAGAAGAAGAAGAAGAAGAAGAAGAAGAAGAAGAAGAAGAAGAAGAAGAAGAAGAAGAAGAAGAAGAAGCCGCCAAGGACAGGTAGGTCATGCCTCAGTGTTTGCTGAAGACATGGTAATGGGTGAAGAAATGGAGACCCCTGAATATAAAGTCACTGGAGACAAAGACTAAACTGCCTTCAAGGGTGCAGCTGCTCAGATTCTGAGCAGTATCCTTCCTGTACCCCTTAGACTACTCTAAGCCTAGATGCCCATTGACTGGTGAGTGGCTAATGAAAGTGTGGTGTGTATACATACTGGAACTTTGTACAGCCATGAATACAAATGGAGCAATGAGATTTAGAGCTAAGCAGACAGAGCTGGAAACTTATATTGAGTAAGGTAAGTTTTGAACCTGGGAAGAACCACCCTTACGTGACACTAGAGGTAGACACTACCATGCTATGCTTTGAGTGGGAAATGTCCCCACAAGCTCGTGTGATTAAACACTTGGTCCCCAGATAGTAGCACCTTTTGGAAGTGGCTATTTAAGCTCTAGAAGGTGGGTTCTAACTGGAGACATCTCTGGGTTTGGGTGCAGTCTAGACCCAGACTCTACTTCCTGACCCAAATGTGAGCTAGCTCCGCCCACCACACCCAGCCTGAGGGTCAACATTCCCTGCAACAGTGAGTGAAAATAAATCCTCCTCTCTTGGGTGTTTTATTGCAACAACAAGATGCAGCTAGTACACTATAAAATGTCAGAAAGGCTGCCTGGTTACACTGCAACACAGGCCAGCCAATGCAGCTAGACTGGCAACCAACATTCAGTTTTTTCTTCAGTCTCAAACTAAAGGAGAATCCGTCCTTTCACTTAATTTTTTTTGAAGACTTTTATCTTTAGTTTTAATTATGTGTATCTATGTGTTTATGCACCTGAATGCAGCAGAAAGCCAAAGAAGGGTGTTGAATCCCTGGACTGGAGTTATGGACACATGAGATCAGTCTAAACATGAATGCTAAGGACCCGATTTTGGTCCCCGTTGAAGAGCGGTTTCCAGCAAGCTAGTTCTGGACGTAAGATCAGATAACCACCGAGCTATCCAGCTCTCCAGCCCTACGTGTAATTTGTAAGTGTAATTTTCAGTAATTTTTGACTTGCCAGGCTCAGGAAGAATTTCATTTCTGAGATTTTTCTGACCCCAGAGCTCTCGCAATCTGGCAGAGGATAATGGTAACTCTGCTCAGCTAAGGACAAAAGATTCTCACCAGGGAAGGTGCTGTCGCAGCAGGGAGCATTTCGGACTCTCCCCTGCAATCTAGCTTCTTCCAACCACGTTGAAGAGCGTCCTGCCTGACCCCCCACCCCCACATCTCAGCAATCCCGACCTCTAGCAGGCTGAAGGGATGCCTGCCTCCGGAAGCCCCAACATCCTGCTTCTGCTGAACCCCCAACCCATTCGGCTGCCTGTCCCGACTGAAACATGGACTGCCTGAGCGGACAGGCTGGGGCGGAATTACCGGCCCCTGAGCTAGAAATAGCCCTCCGAGAATCGTACAGTGGCTACGTGTCCACAGGGTGGAGAGGAGGCAGGACGGACAAGGAGGCCCAAGACCCCAAGATAACACGGGTCCGGATATGTAACGTCCTGACCGTGGGTAGGCTAGCTCAGGTCACCGGTTTTGAAGAGGTGAGTGGGAACCAGGATATCTAGGATATCAGCTCCCCTACGTGGTTTCGTGACAAGCCCAGGCATCCTGAAAGAGTGGGCTGGGTCCCACGGGTGACCTCCGAGCACTTGTCTGATGAGACAGCCTGTGTGAGCACAACACACACGCAGACAGACAGACAGACAGACAGACAGACAGACAGACAGACAGACAGAGATCCTCTGCAGTCCCAGGCTTCTTCCCTGCACAGTTCCTAGTCTTGGAAGTATGTTTGTCTTCCCTGTGTTGTGTTTTATAAAAAGAAAAGAAGCCAGGGGTATATGGGATATGTTTAGTGGAGGCGCTACGGTGCGGTGGGAAGGGGTGCCTCTGCAGGCCCATGTTGAGGCATCCTTTTCCCATGAGAGACCAGCCACAGGACGATATAATATAGAGTTTATTTAAGGCATGGGGAGGGGAGTTGAGGGAGTAGAGACAGAGAGAAGGAGAGGGTGGAGGGAGGAGGGGAGAGAGAGGAGGAGGAGGAAGAGGAAGAGAAGGAGAGGTCATGAGCTCCTAGAGAGAGAGGGGGGAGGGGAAGGGAGCAAGAGCAAGAGGAGATGAAAGTGAGGAGGGGGACAAGTAGCCCTTTTTATAGTGAGTCATGCATACCTGGCAAGTCAGCAAACTGTGGGGCGGAACACCCTGGGGTTGGACAAAGGAACAGATGAAGGAAGGGAAGAGGAAGGCAGCCTGTCAGCAGCCTGGAAGACTCCGCACCCAGGGCTCTATCCTCTGTCCCTTCCTCCACCTGGAAAAGTATCCAACGTTCACCCAAAGAGATCTTGTCCCCAGTGCATTGATCTCCCAGCCTATGCCTTCACTGTCTTCTGCCTGCCATCCAGTGGCCCCTGTGGCTTCAATATCCATGATAAATGAATAAGCCCTTCCTTCCCCAGTTGCTTTTGGTCCAGGTGTTTATTGCCAACAACAGTGACATAAACTAGAAAGTGGGTAACACAAATAAAGGTGTGAGGGCAGCAGAAGGAATGGAAGGAGGAGAGAAATTCCCAGGGTACAGCAGTGCATGGTCCTCCATCCATCCATCCATCCAACCAACCATCGTCTCCATTTCCACAGGGAAGCAGGTGAAGAGACTAGAAGTGAGCTGTATAGGCTCACCAACATGTTTAATGAAAATGAGGCCCAATACCTACAGGGCAGAAGGTATATATAGAAGGGTTTATGGGCAACTTATTCATGTCTTGCTCTGCAGGAATGAGAGGCACACGGTAAATATATGCTGCCATAACTATTACAAAGAAGGGCCTGGTGACTCATGACTCCTGGCACTCAGTAGGCTGAGGCAGGGGAGTGTGCATTTGAAGCTACACAGGGAGAGTTCAAAGCCAGGCTCTTACCAGCATAGTAAGACTTTGGGGGAAAGAGGAAGAGAAAGAGAGGGAGGAGGAGAAATTCATACTGACCTGGAATGATGGTCAAAATACACTTATACCAAATATAGTGTATACTTAATATTGGCTTTTAAATGAGTATGGTTGACTATATACATATTTGTAATATACCATACATGTCACTATTCTCTAGTTCTCCATCTTAGTTTTAATAACATGTCCAGAAACTATGGGAAAATTTTCACTTTCTATTTTAGAGATTCTTTATTGATTTGCTTTCTAATAAATTCCAACTGAAATTGCTTTAAAAAAAAAGACTTACTCATTCACACACACACACACACACACACACACACACACACACACACACACACACACACACTGTAGTTGTACTGGTGGTTGTGAGCCACCATGTGGTTTCTGGGATTTGAACTCAGGACCTTCAGAAGATCAGTCAGTGCTCTTACCCACTGAGCCATTTCACCAGCCCTGAAATTGCTTTTTAAAATTTCCCTTAGGTCCCTATGATAGAGAATATGTGTGTATCAGGAGCCAAAAAGCTCTTGGAAAAGTCCCACCAACAGCCCCCAGCCCAGCTCACAGGGCTGTAGTGAGCATAAACAGATGATCACTAATTAGACATTGTCAATAAGAAGCACTGGAAAATGCAGAACAAACCCTACCTGGGGAACTGCAAGCTCCTTGGTGGTCAAGGCTGCACCCTTCGTTCACAGGCCCCTCTAAAGTGTTGATTGACACATTAAGAGCGAGTCTGGTTGGATAGAGAGACCCATGCGTTGGGTTGGGTCGGTAGTGGTTTGTGGTATTAGAGATGAGACTCCAGTTCTTGCACATGGTAGGCAGGTACTCTGCCACAGAGCTGCCCCTGAGCCCAAGAAGGGCTCAAGGGCATCTTCAGGAGGGTGGATCTGTGAGTGT
This sequence comes from Mus minutoides, assembly GCA_902729485.2. Lineage (NCBI taxonomy): Eukaryota > Metazoa > Chordata > Mammalia > Rodentia > Muridae > Mus > Mus minutoides. The sequence continues at coordinate 605,915 of LR750275.1, forward strand.
GATGGCAGAGCCTTCAACAAAGGCCACCACACAGCTCCCCAGCAAATGCTCCCTAGACCCAGGGCTTCCGAGGCAGGATAGAGATGAGACGAGACTTTCTGCCACATCCCAGCATCCACTGTAAATCAACATCTGAGACATCCTAACAGAAAAGCCCCACATCACAGAGGTTCCTTCTCACATCTGCTGTCTGTGAGCTTCACCTTGAGCTCAGAGGCTCACACCAGACCCCAGATTCTGAACTGTGACAGTACAGTGCCCTCTAGATGCAAGGACTCAAAACCAACATCCCTGAAGGGTGCTCCCAAGACTCATCCTTTGGATCCTTAGGGAGCACACATGGGCTCTAGGGAAAGGCTGTGTGCCTGTACACTAACACTCTCCAGACAGGTACATCTGAACCTGCAGTTAAGTGGAGGATCCTGGAAGGCAGTAGGATGTGGGGCAGGCCCATAAAGGAGCCTTGGTTTCTATATGCTAAGTCTAGTGCATACCAGGATGTATAGCCCATTGTTAATGAATGCTTGACTACCTGAATATCCCGAGTTCTTTTGAAAATGTTTGAGTTTTAAAAGTTCTTCTGGAAGCTCCACGGGGTCTTCCAGCAGGACAGGCTCCCAGGCACTGAAAATGTTGCCTCTATCCTGTTCCAATGGAGGAACTTCATCTTCGTTCTCAACATTTCCTAGTTGGAGATCCTTGCATCCGCCATTGCTCCTGTCAAGTGTGGACCATGTCTCTCATCCCCCCCCCTGCAGAAACAAGGCCACTGCCTTCTGATCCAGCTGCCGGGTATCTGAGCGTCTCTTTGAAGAAAATTCTGTGGAAATCACTTCCTCCTAAGACAAGTGGAAAGAGCCAGAGGCCTGCTACCCCAGCCTCTCCAGGAACCCAGCCAGCGATGGTGGGTGACAGCCTTTCCCGTCATTCTGGCAAAGCTTATTTAAGTCACCCGTTCCTTCAAAGCTGGAGAATTGCATCATCCCTCTGATGGCTTTGCTCTTGTGAATTCCCTTAACAGTTCATCCACATCTTGCTAATTTGGCACTCCCATGGAGGCCTGGGGGTAAGCAGAGCCTTTCTCAGTAGTATTGGAAGCCTTGAAAACATTTGTTCTGTTCTTTATTCCCCAACCCCCCTCCTTCTCACACTCTTCCCGGGAAAGATTCTCGTACTGTGAACCATCTCACAGGAACTTCCCAGCCCTTTACCATTCTTAACCAGAAGAGGAAACATGGAGTTACCAATCAGCAAACGTTTCTGAGAAATCTGCATTTCAATCCTGAAAGCCAATTATTCCTCCAATCAGCTAAGGTGTTCTACTATATTTATGAACTATTTTGTGGCTGCTGCTATTATTGTTGTTGGGGTTTTCCTTTTTAAAAATTTCTTTATGTTTGATAATTTCATACATGTATATGATCATCTATGGAGTAGACACCATCAACCTCCTCAAGCTCCCCTTATCTCTCTTAACATTCGTTCTTCTGACTTAATGTCTTATCTGTTCCCTTGACGACCCATCAAGACCAGTTAGTGTTGCCTATACATGTATGGGTGAGGGACAATCACTGGAGCATGGGAAACCCATCAGTGACCGAATCCTCAAAAAAAGTAAATAAATAAAAACATCTCCTTCCCCCAGCAACAATTTCCTGCCAACAGCTCCTCAGTAGGGGTTGATGGACTGGAAATCTTCTATTCTGTCTATGCGGGTGGGCAGAGGTAGTTGGTTTGACCTTGTACAGACAACCACAGTTGCTATGAGTTTTTGAGAGCAACAGCTACATCTGGCCTGGAAGACAGCATTTAGGCTGAGCTGTCTCTCCAGCCCTCAGCCTCTCATTCTTGACACATTGAACAATGATGCATCTGCTGCTGCTCACAGCACAATGATGCTTCTCTAACAAAGGCTGAGGGCAGCCCAAGTCTGATAGCACCAGGAGCTGGAGACATTCATTAAGCTTTTGAAATAGAGTCTTGTGTGGCCCAGGCTAGCCTCAGACTTCCTTTATAGCTGATAATGACCATGAACTCATGATCCTCCTACCTCTATTTGCAAAATGATGGGTTACGGGCAAGTGCCACCACTCTCCCTTGTGGCCATTAAATATTAATTAATTGTCTATTAAATAAGACTCAGACATAAGTGTTTAAATGTCAGGCAACTTTTATCTAACCTTGGAGTGACATGCACATATTCCCTAAAGATACACACACACACACACACACACACACACACACACACACACACACACACACACACATATCCTGGGAGAGAGCTTGGCTTACTAAGAAAAAAGTGATGTCTTTGCTTCCTAGTCTTTCTAATTAAGAGGTAGGTCACACAGCTCTGGCTCTGATGGGCTATGGGAGTTAATGTGTCATTCAATCCAAAGTCCAGGCTGGTCACTACCACCCTCTGTGTGCATTGGCCACCTATACTTAGGCAAGTTACACACACCCTTCCCACTGGTTTCCATATGTATATAAAGGAAAGATGTACTGGCCTCCTTACAGGGTTATTAAACGAGTTAGCACAAGAGAAAAATAATCAGGCTATTAAGAGGACTAGGGGTCTCTCAGTGAGCATTAGCTGTGGCTATGATTCATCATGGAGAAGCATCCTGGGTCATGGGTAGACTTAGTTCTAACTCTACTGGGTATGACTTTGTGACTTTGGCATTACAGACTCTAGCTCTCCATTTCTTCATGTAATACCAACATTAAAGTATTAGCGCTGGGGAGATGGCTCAGTTAGCAAAGCACTTGCCACATAAGTGTAAGGACTCCAGTTTGATGCTCAGGGCCCACTTAAAAACTTTTATTCTCAATCTGGGGAAGGAGAAGCAAGAGGACTCCAGGGGCTTGCTGGCCAGCCAGCCTGGCCTAATTGGAAAACACTAGGTCCCAGTCAGGGACCATGTCTCTAAATATAAGGTGCACAGCTCCCAAGGAGCAACCCTGAGGTTGACTGTTCATCTTTACTCGAACACATACATACACACATAAACACTCTCAGAAATGGCAACACACACACAGCACACACACACACACAGCACATCTCATACACCCCCCCAACACACACACACACACTTTTTTTTGAAGGCCAGCCTTAGTGAACACATCTTTCATCGCAGCAGACCTCCATGAGTTTAAAGCCAGTTAGGGCTACATAGTGAGGCCATATCTTGGTAAATACATAACTTAATAATAAATACATGTTTTAAGTATTAATAGCACAGTGTGCCTGTCTTATAGAGTCATAGTGAAGCTCAAAGAACTAGCGGATGAGAAAACCCTCTGTAAACCACAGAAGCCTGGACCCAACTGGAACTGGAGGTGGGACGGGCGTCTCCACTCGCCTCAGCTGCGTGCAAGCATCCACGCACTTTACACCATGGCTACTTGTCCTTATCTGCTTCCCCCACTGGACTTGTCACATCTTGCTCTCTCTTCCATCAGCTTTGATGTCTATCTTGTGGGATACTCAACCGTTGTAGGAGCTCAGTAACCTGGGACACTGAATGAGCAGCCCTCTCCTGGTGGCTATATACTGCTGATGTTTGTTCCAGCAGCCTGCCTTCCAATGGATTGTGTGTGTAAGTCTTGCCTTCAACCTCCTACCCCACACCCCACACCCCACATCCCTGCATCAGATTCACCTCCGCAGAGGGTGTGCACCTAGCCATTTCTGCAGTGAGGCATCCGCTCACACAAGGTCCCAGGGTGTGGACATGGGCTGGGGAGGTGCCCAGTCCTGCAGCTCCTGGATGCTTCCTGCCCTCTGACCCCTCTGATCAGCCAGCAGTGCCATTCCAGCCCTCCAAATGAGTCTCCTTCCTATTGGCAAAGCCATAATTGCCAGTTTAGTTCCCTGCCTCATCCAGACAAGGGAAACTGAGAAACCAGATCTTGCCATTTTTGCTGACCTCAAGATCTTGTTTTCTTTCTTCTTGCCTTGAGGTCTTAGGGAATGGTGATGGGAGGTGTTGAGCTCCTGCTCCCACCTAACGCCCTTCCTGAGGTATGTGTATGGGGGTAGAGAGGAGTCTCATTTGCCTGATAGCATCACATATGACCATATATCGAGACACCTTCCAGATGCAGCAGCCAGGAGTAGCTCCAAGCACACACTTGGCAGCTGGGGGTAAAGGGCTTAAACAAACCAAAACAAGGACCCTGGAGGGAGATGAGTTAGAGAGGAGGCGGCTTTCTGGTTTTTTGGGGTTTTTTTGTTTTCTTTTGTTTCAGTACTGCTGGCTGCCTTCACACTTCCTGATGGAAGTGGGACAGGTCAACGGATGACCCGGGGTCACAGATAACTTTTGCCCACACATCATTCACTTATGGGAGCACTGGCTTGAAATTGAGGGGTGTGTGCGTGCATGTATGTGTGTGCCTGGAACTGACGCGCCTTCCGCAAGCCTAAGAAGTCTGGGCTGTTTCTTCGAATGGATGATTACAACACAGAGGATGTGGCGGCATTGTTTTTCCTGCTTGATGTCACACCACCACCCTTTAAAAGTCCTGGGGGAAAAAAGGAGGGAATCTAGCCCAGGATCCCCACCTCAGTTCTCAGCTTCTTCCCAGGAAGAAGAGAAAGGCCAGCAAGGTCCCAGCCTGTCTGGGAGTGTCAGATTTCAAATTCAGCATTAGCCACTCAGTGCCTTGCAATGCTAGGGACCTGCCTCAGACTCCTGGTGGGCGCGCTGTGCACTGTCTGCAGCTTGGGCACTGCTAGAGCCTATCCGGACACTTCCCCATTGCTTGGCTCCAACTGGGGAAGCCTGACCCACCTGTACACAGCTACAGCCAGGACCAGCTATCACCTACAGATCCATAGGGATGGTCATGTAGATGGCACCCCCCATCAGACCATCTACAGTGAGTATGGGCTCCAGGTTGGGAAGAGGGGAAACTCTCTGCGGTTGACCTACAGAGGTATTGGGGAAGCCTTGGGCTAGATAAATTGTCTAGTTTCTTGTATGCATAGTTTTGTTGTTTATGTGTGTGTTTGTGTGTGTGTATGTGTGTGTGTGTGTAAAAACTAAAAGGAAGATTTTTTTTCTTCCCCTTTATTATTTGACTCACAGGTTTTTCTCAACCTGAATAATTGTTACAGTAACTCATTCCCAATAATGGGAGATAACTTTCTGTAACAACTTTCTTTTCTTCTGTTCAAGAATTAGAAGGAAAGATGGACAGAAAGACAAGGGCTCAAAGAGAAGAATAACCCAGATAGAACTTAACTGGGAAAGACTAGTCAGGGTTACATTGTGAGACTGTCTCAAAGCCAAACCAAACCTTCTCAAGAGACATTATGTTAAAGACAGACCACCAAGACACTTTGTCTTGGCAAGTCTGACTGAATGCCTCCACTCAGCAGGTGTGCAGGGTACTTCAGAAGCATCCTGTGTGGTTGGATGGTGGTTCTTCTCTGAGAAGCTGAAGTGCGTTTAGTTGCTAACAAAACTGATTAGCTGGTGGTGACCTCACTGGTGATGTGAAACAATTGGAATATTCTTAAGGATGGAGTCTATGGAAAATCGGATCACTAATCATATCTGTCAATCAACCAGATGTATTCAACTGAAAGCCCCTTCCAGCATAAGGAATAACACAGAGAAAATAGAGTGGCAAGAAAGCTGGGTATTGGAAAAGACAAATGTTCTATTTTACAGACAAGCAAAATGTATTCTAAATGGGGCTGGAGAGATGGTTCAGCAGCTAAGGGCACTTGCTGCTCTTGCAGAGGGGTACAGGTCCAGTCTAGCACACAAGTGGTAGCTTACAGCGATCTATAACTCCAATTCCAGGAGGTTCAATGCCCTCTTCTGACCTCTGATGGCACTGAACAAATGTGGTACATAGAAATACAAGCAGACAAGGCAGCTATACACACAGAACAAGACAAAACAAAACTGAAAAATTACTCCAAGAGGGTACAGAAGACGCAGCTGGGCTCGGTGCCATGTAGAGCACTGAGCGATGGCAGTTTGCACTTCACTAAAGAACTTTCTGTAAGGATTACGATCAGCTCTGTGCTGTTGTAGTAGGTGAGCCCATTTCCTGGATGTGGCCTCGCTGTGGGAACAACCTTCTCTCTGCTAGAAACCAACAGACCTTAAACCTAGCAGCCAGGTACAGGCACATGCAAAGCCAGCAGCTTACACCTGCCCACAGGCTACACTGATGGGAAATGGGAGGAGGAGGAGGAGGAGGAGAAAGAGAAGAAGGAGAAGGAGAAGGAGAAGGAGAAGGAGAAGGAGAAGGAGAAGGAGAAGGAGAAGGAGAAGGAGAAGGAGAAGGAGAAGGAGAAGAAAGGCTCTTTCCAAACACAAGGCATGCTCCAAAACCCAGGGGTTTAAAGGGGGGCTTGGGGTTACCTCTTGGAAGTCAGGTTTGAAGCTGATGAGGAGAATCTAGAGTAAATCTGGGTACATTTCATGCGTTTCTAGAACTGCTTGTGTTCTGTGGACAGGACTTACAAGGTGCCTGACACCACACAACCCTCTGCCACTGGAAATGTGACATAGTTCTTCATAGACCTCTTGTCTCCCAGTGCATTATTCAACTTTTAGGAAATGCCATTGTAGCCTTCTCCCTGGAAGACAGCCCTGACTTCCGCTGCAACACTCCATGTGGTTTCAAGTGCTGGACGGTAGATAAGGTAGATAAGGTAGATAAGGTAGATAAGGTAGATAAGGTAGATAAGGTAGATAAGGGCGAGCCATTTTGGTTCTAGAGATGGAAAGTTTGCTTCTGATTAGAGGATGTGCATACAACTTTGTGCTAGCATCATAGAATCTCTTTGTTGAAAGGCGGCCTCTCTGCAGTCAGTCTGGAACGGTCCAGGCCTGGGTAAGGTAGGACGAGTGAGATCAGTCTACTTTGAAAGCAGTCTAAATGGCAGGCTTACAGACATCCTTGGTAGCTTACAGACATCAGGACTGGAGAATGCCAGGAGCAATGAATGTGGCTGAGAAGCAATAAAATGAATTAACCTGACTGTAGCTGTGTGTAATTCTTGTCTTGTATAGGCCTTCCCTTTAGGGGGAAAGTATCACTAATCTGATGTACCAGTCTCAGTTATGTGCATTTCCATAAGAACGTCTCTATCTTGTTCTTATCTTTACATACTATTGATATAATCTTCCTCCTCATCAGTTACCGCAGAGCATGGTATAATTATGAGCTCATTTATTTATTTTATTCGTTTGTTTTCCTTCATCTGTATGACTGTCTTGTTTGCACGTATGCCTGTACATCACATGCACGCAGTGCCACTGAAAGCCATTATATCTTCAGGAAGACAAAATGAGGCACGTGTTTCTACTGTCCCATTTCAAAGTTTTGCTTTAGTAAATTCTTGGTTAAGAGTTGAGTGTTCAACTCCTGCTCGGATGTTTGGTCTTGACAAGATGGAATGATCTGCCTCAAAGATGCTCTAAGCTCCCCTGAGCTCAGAAGGCTTTTGCGATCTCTTCAGGGTCAGTAAGCTTTTTCTAATACGAGCAAGGCCAGCTTCCCACTCTCCATCAAACACAGAGTTTGCAAAGAGCAGAAGAGGTTTGCTTATCACCCTTGCTTCCTAGCCCACTCTTTTCTTCTGGTGTGTGACTTAGCATGTGCTTGGCCAAGTCAACTTTTCTGCTAGCTTTTGTTGATCTCATTAAAAAGCCCCAGCGCCTCCCCCTCCCGGAAGTCACTCCCTCACTCTGCAGTGAGTTTTCCATCAGGACTGGCCCTACAGCGAGGGCATGTATACTGTGCTCACTGCCTGAGCTTCTAATTGTCAGGCAGGCTGGCATGATGTCAGAGTGTGGAAGTGGTTAACTGTCAGGTCGGGTTTTTTTTTTAAGCCATTAGCTCATTTGATGGTGGTAACCCTGCAAAACAGAATGGAACTGCTATGTTATGCTCTGGTGACAGGAGCTGTGGCAGGGAGACTCCTGTGGCTTCAGGGTATTTAAGGGGCCATCATCCCTCATGAGCACAGACACTTGGTTTTTTAGCACTTTCTCTTTTGAAGACCACAGCTTCAGGGCAGGAAGATGTCACTGACCTGAGTTTGAATCCTGGTTTGTCTCTTTAAAGATGCTTCAACAACTGCTAAAATGATAATGATGTTAATTTTAACAAAATAACAGTTGTTTTGAGAATTTAAAATAGTGTACTTAAAAGGGTACATGCAAAAACAAAAAAGAAAGAAAGAAAGAAAGAAAGGAATGAAGAAAGAAAGAAAGAAAGAAAGAAAGAAAGGGAAAGGAAAGGAAAGGAAAGGAAAGGAAAGGAAAGGAAAGGAAAGGAAAGGAAAGGAAAGGAAAGGAAAAAGCAACTTCATTAAATGTAATCTCTTATCCCCCATTTGATTAAGCCAAAAAGCTCTCAGGACATAAATTCCTCTGTATTTCATATGTATATCTGGGTTTGCATAAAATCAGACATATATCTGAGACAGGTAGCCAGACATCATTTGGAAGAACACGTGTGGTACCTTTCCACAATTGCCAGTTTTCCAGAATGCTAACCCACAACAAATGAATGTTTCTGATTGGTCTTCTTTGCCATTATCTTCCCAGACTCATGTCTACCCTCATTCCCTCTGAGCACACCAGCCAGCTTCAGTCTATACCAGCTTCTGTAGTTAGGCAACATCTAAGCTTTGCCTGATCACTCCCCTTGAAAGTCTTCATTTTGAGTCTACATGGGGCAGGAAAGAGGCCTTAGGCTTCAAATCACCCCATGTTGCTTTACCATATGCTAGGTACAGACTGTGTTCTCTCAAGAAGGATTCTATTGCGGCAGGCTCCTTGGGGCTGTGAAGTGAAGTTCCAGCAGGCAGTTGGAAGTGTCCTCAAACATCTAAGCAAATTGTTTTTAACAGAAAATGTCAAGTCTTGCTGAATCACCATTCATTGTAAAATACAGTGTGACTTAATCTTACATTTAGTACAGAATGCCCATTTAAAGGTATTGGCCACTGTTTAAGTGAAGATGATACAAGCATGTGTCAGGCCTTAGTCAAAGGCAAGTTTTTAAGCGGGGCTATTGAAAGATGTCCAGGACCAGCATCTACACACACACACACACACACACACACACACACACACACACACACAGTCTCCAAGCACAAAGGACTGGGTCCAAAAAAGCAAATTCTATCTATCCCTGGTATCTATTAAACATGGGGAAGAGCCCTGTTTCTCTGGAGGAAGGTTTTAGGCATACAAATATGGTAAAGCCAGGTAAGGGGCACACACTGTAATAACAGCAGGGTCACGATGCTTAAGATGATAAGTTCTGATCAGGGAAATAGGAAGGCACAGAGATGGCTGCTGCTGGCCTTGAAGGTTAAGCAACTTCAACTGGCAGGGAAGAGAAATCAACTCTGAGCATACAGGTTGGGACATGCAGTAGGGGTGGGGGAGAACCAGGTTCTATACAGCTGTGTCTTTGAATAAAATTCAACATAGATTTTAAAATCATAGAAACAGACGTCTTAGGGGCTGGAGAGATGGCTCAGCAGTTAAGAGCAATCAGCTCTTCCAAAGGTCCTGAGTTCAATTCCCAACAACCACATGGTGGCTCACAACCATCTGCAAAGGGATCCAATGCCCTCTTCTGGTGTGTCTGAAGACAGAGGCAGTGTACTTACATATAATAAAATAAATAAATCTTTTTTAAAAAATTTAGAAACAGATGTCCTAGACAAACACAATGGCTGCCCCAAACACTAAAAGATACTAATCAGGCAAAGAGGGAGGTGGCAGCCAGGTGGAAGACGATCTGTGTGCTACATGGATGCAGGATATGGGGAGATCAAGGGGCAGTAGGATGAAGCAGGAGGTGCATAAGCGTTGGTGTTGGGGTTGGAGTCACGGAAATGAGAGGAACAGTTAGACAGGGAGGGGCTGTGTAATGCCACCCCCCACAGAGAGGTGTCTCAGAGGTGTCTTTTCAGAAAGCATTTCAAGGACTGCACATTTTGACCTGAGAGGTCCTCTTGCAGGTGCCCTGATGATTACGTCGGAGGACGCCGGCTCCGTGGTGATAACTGGAGCCATGACTCAAAGGTTCCTTTGTATGGATCTCCGAGGCAACATTTTTGGATCAGTGAGTTTCTCTATGTGCTGGTCACCACATTATGATGACTGTATTTCCTTTTTTTTTTTCCTCTAAGATTTGATTTTTAAAATCGTATGTTTATGTGTGGGAACTGAACTCTGGGACAGGAGAACGTACACCTTCTTAATCGCTAAGCCATCTCTCCATCCCTTACTGTATTTCCTATGGGACTTTAGAGATCCCATTTACAGAGCCCCTTGGTCGCTCAGTCTCAGTAGGGAATGCTCAAGGTTTCACAGCTGGGGTTTGGAATGAGGCTCTGGGCCCTGCCCCCTATAGCCCATTGTATGGGATTCATTCCCTAGTATGTTGTGGGTTCTAAAGCCATGCCAATTCATGCTTTTAGTTATACACTAGAAAGGGTGGGAGGCTCTTGCGGTCCTCTTAGTTCTGTTGCCAACCGGGGCCTCAGGTAACTCCCCTCACACTTCCCAATTTCAGTTTCTTCCCTTGGAAAAAGTGAAGTGGAATGAACCACATGACCTGTAGCTCTCCCTCCTATTAAAGACCTCCAATTAATTTCCTGTGCCTTCCGGGTGGTAGCTGGTCCTTCAGATCATAAATCAAGGTTTTCTGACCTGAAAGGTAATTATAGTTCTAATAATTTTGAGGTAGAAACGAAGAAGGACTGGGTGACTCAGGAATATCTTATCAATGCCCACTCCAAGGTTCCTGAGGTTAAAATTCTCTGTTTTGTTACTGCTGTGCGCCTCCCAGCACCTATAGCGCCATCTGTCCAGGGAAGATAGATACCTACACACACAGAAAGCTCTCACCTCTACAATTCTTTGTGTGGTTTAAGAAACAAATGTAGTGTTTAAAGATCCAGGTAGGCACTCAATAAAACTCGGTACCAATGGGCAAATAAGGTTCAAACCCAGAATATCCGTTAGCAAGTTCACGTCCCTGATCTTCAATCTACATCATGTCTTGGTCTCAGTACCCTCACTTCTATTTGACCCTTCAAAGTCCATCCCTGTTCCAGCCTCTAGGCAAAGAGACAAGCCACAACCATCTTCCAGCCAGAAGAATTTTTTTTAAAGATTTATTTTATTTATTATATGTAAGTACACTGTAGCTGTCCTCAGACACTCCAGAAGAGAGAGCCAGATCTTGCTACGGATGGTTGTGAGCCACCATGTGGTTGCTGGGATTTGAACTTATCACCTTTGGAAGAGCAGTCGGGTGCTCTTACCCGCTGAGCCATCTCACCAGCCCCCCAGAAGAATTTTTAAAAGGTACACATCCCAGGCCCAGGAGCACGAGCTGTCAATCCCAGCTACTCGGTTGTTTCAGGCAGGAGAACTGAAAGTTCAAGGTTTCCCTTACACATCAGAGTTCAGGACCATTCTGGATAACTGTGAGGTTCTGCCTCGAAAAAAGGAAGAAAGGAAGGAGGAAGGAAGGAAGGAGAGGAAAGAAAAAAAGAAAAGAAAAGAAAGAAGAAAGGAAGGGAGGAGAAAAAAGAAAGAAAAAGAAGAAAGAAAGAGGGAAAGGAAAGAAAACACAAAGGAGCAAGGATAAAAGCTGGGAATGTAGCTCAGTGGTAAAGTACTTGCATAGCGTATGTGAAATTTGTCAAATCCTGAGAAGGAGATAGAGGGGCGAGGGGGAAGGGGTTGGAGATGAATGTTAGCCTAGTCCTCCCTGCAGACAGTAGCGACAGAGATATAAACAGGATGAATGGATATGAATATGAAAGAGAATAGGAATGTTTAGTTCTCCCTGCGGCGGGGGTGGGACTGAACAAGAAAAACGTCATCAGGTCTTTCTGGGCTCTGCCCCAGCAAGCTGGGCACGCTAGCCCAAGGTCCTCCAGGAAGTGCCCTCCAGAACCCTAACAGCAGTCACTCTTCTGAAGCCTGAGCCAAGTTCAGCGCTTTCCTAAGAGGGGGGTGCAGAGCTGGGCTGAGCATCACCCCCTAGCGGAGCGCCGCCCCTCAACTCCTTGTGTTTCCTTTCTCTTACAGCTTCATTTCAGCCCAGAGAACTGCAGGTTCCGCCAGTGGACGCTGGAGAATGGCTATGACGTCTACTTGTCGCAGAAGCATCACTACCTGGTGAGCCTGGGCCGAGCCAAGCGCATCTTCCAGCCGGGCACCAACCCGCCGCCCTTCTCGCAGTTCCTGGCGCGCAGGAACGAGGTCCCGCTGCTGCACTTCTACACCGTTCGCCCACGGCGCCACACGCGCAGCGCCGAGGACCCACCCGAGCTCGACCCACTGAACGTGCTCAAGCCGCGGCCCCGCGCCACGCCCGTGCCTGTATCCTGCTCGCGGGAGCTGCCGAGCGCAGAGGAAGGTGGCCCCGCGGCCAGCGACCCTCTGGGAGTGCTGCGCAGAGGCCGTGGGGATGCTCGTGGGGGCGTGGGAGGCGCGGATAGGTGTCGCCCCTTTCCCAGATTCGTCTAGTTCCCTTGGCCAGGCGGTCCGCCTCCATCCTCCAGTCGGATCAGCCCACGTAGAGAGCTAGGGTATCCCGAGGATGTCTGCTTCTCTCCCTTCCCTATGGGCCTGAGAGTCGCCTGCGAGGTTCCAGCCAGGCACCGCTATTCAGAATTAAGAGCCTACAGTGGGAAGCTGGAGAGGTGGCGTAGACAGTTCTCAGCACCCACAAATACCTGTAATTCTAGCTCCAGGGGAATCTGCACTCACACACACATATCCACACACACATACATGTTATTTTAAATGTTAATCTGATTTAAAGACCCCAACAGGTAAACTAGACATGAAGCTCTTTTTATTTTATTTTACTAACAGGTAAACCAGACACTTGTCCTTTATTAGCAGGTCTCTTGCCTAGCATTTTAATCGATCAGATAGCACGAGGAAAGAATTCACATCTTGAACACAGGCAAGAGGCCATCTCTGCAGCTTCTAGTTACTATTCTGGGACTCATGGGGGTTTGAGTTTGAGCACCTTGCCTTAATGTCTTCACTGGGCAAGTCGAAGAAAGATGCTCATTTCTTCCTTTTGAGAAGAGCTTTCGATTGGCGGGAGGCTGACAAGGAGACCTAAACCAAACACATTTCAGTGTTCAGCCTCCCTGAGGAATGATTCACCAATGATTCTGTGATAGGACCTGTCGGTGGTAGCTTTTGAATTTGCTCTAGCTCAGCAAAGTCTACCTTGCTAGGGTGTTTTGCAAAATGCGAATGCACAAACTCTCTCTAAAGAGGCATTTTTAGTGAAAGCCTCCGCTAGCAGGTTGAGTTGTAATATATTCTAAGCGAATGTGCCTGGAATGTGAGGAGAAGGGTCCTTGAGACCTCGGGTTGTTCTAGGTTAGGGTTTCTGTGAAGAGGAAAGGAAAAAAAAATTTTTTGGTTTTTTTAGTTTGCTTTTGTTTTTGTTTTCCTAAGTGAAATGGGATCCAGGACTAGCTAGGTAGAGTCAGGGGAGGACTCCTGCAGGAGTTAACCCCAAAATGGCAGCTACTCTTGGGAACTTTTAGGGCATTAAACAAAGACATCTTTCATTTGTCCCAGAAACCCCAGGGCTATCCTGGGGTGAGCATAGCCTCACAGTGAACAGCAAGAAGTGTCAGGCAGGCTTTAAAGTCCCCCCTCCCTCCTGCACCTTAGCTGGTAATCGACTTCAACAAAGGGCACCCCCTTTCTACCTCTACTTAAATGAGAACCAGAAGGGCACGGTAATGGCCCAGCCCTCAGACAGCTTCCAGTTCCCCACCATCTTCATGTCCACAGACTTAGAGATGGATCCATGCTCTTGTTAAATGAACAGCAGGCAACTCGGCCTGTTCCACTCCTGAAGGACTAACGTTGTGCACAGCAGTAGATGCCATGAACCCCAACCCTTTTATGCACTGGCTTTCACTACCCATTGGGGTATTGGCCTGTACACGAGCTACCAGAAGCCTTCCCATGGAGGCAACCATGTGGGAAACCCCAGAAAGAACTTAAGTAACAAACTGGCTATAAACTCACAAGCCCAGAACCACCACAGGGATTTTCTTTTTGGCAGAGCCAAGGTCATCTTGTAATTCCTTAGGTCCCTTCACATGTGGCAATATTTATTTATTTATTTGAAAGATTTTTGCCTATCACTCTATATTTATAGTTATTTATAAAATATAACCCCACTTCTGTCCTTGTGTTTTAAATAAAAATAAGATGTCTCTCAGCTTCTGTCTCTTGTCCTCTCTGTGTGACTGCATAAATGCATGTTGAGACACATGAGTAAAACCGGAAAATCTGGGGAAAACAGGATAAGAAAAGGAAAAAGAATTTTTAAAGTCAAAATTTCTTCTGTTTATAAACATATCCAACAATTTTGTCTGATCAAAAAAATGATGAAATTTTTATCAACTTTGGGCTTCTGATAACCCAAGTGACTCCTTAAAAGAAATTTTAACTTGAAAAAGACATGCTGGCATAACCATACTGAAGTCTCAGTTAACCAGACATAAATCATAATAGCATTCCTTCACTATTAACATAGAGTGGGCCTGATCAATTTATGAAGATAAAAGGTTTGAGCCACACGTTAGAAGTACTAGTCCACCCTTTAATCCCAGCACTCGGGAGGCAGAGGCAGGCGGATTTCTGAGTTCAAGGCCAGCCTGGTCTACAAAGTGAGTTCCAGGACAGCCAGAGCTTCACAGAGAAACCCTGTCTCGAAAAACCAAAAAAAAAAAGAAGTACTAGTCCACAACCCAGAAGGCCGGTGCTCTCAGGCCTGTGGTAGCCCGTCAGCACATTGTGGTGGGAGCCTGTGGCAGAGGAAAGCCACTTACTTGCAGGAAAAAGAGGCTGAGGCCCAACTAGTCTGTACACGCCCAGACTTCTCAGGAAGCCCCACCTCTTACCTTACCTCCTGCCAGCACCATGGCTGGTGACCAGACCTTCTACACAGGAGGGGAGGCAAGCTCTAAACTACAGCATATGTCCTCAATAGACAGTGTTACTCCCCTGTGAGATGCCGCAGCAGGACTGCTGGGTGACACTTTTCCTGGGGAGTTGTGAACAAATGTCTGCTGGCTCCATTTGGGAAACAACTGACAAAAGTTCAAAGTACAGATTCTATCAAGAGTTCAGCTTGGTAAACAACACATTTATCAGGGTTACTAACAGGAATAAGGATAAGGACTCAAATGCAGGGTATAAATGGCTTAGCTGCCACCAAAGCCAGCATGGGTGAGAACTGAAAGCTGGACTCCTGGAGCTCCCTGCACAACCTACAGGCAGCTCTGCAGTTTGGAGAATGCCCTTTCCAAGCTTGGCTGGTCTGGTTTTGAGCCTGGGGAGTCATTGGTTAGAACAACCTACTTGGAGATCTTTCATGAGGACAAAGGCTGCACCATCTCATAAACAATACTTTATCCAGGTACCATCCTTACACCGATGGGATATTGTTACACAGTATTTGCATAAAACAGGAATGGCATGTTGGAGTCTGCTATAGTTTAGATTTGAATGAATACCCTAGTGGGAAGGGGTGAGACCCTTCGGGAGGGTTTAGGTAGGTCACTGGGACATTATCTTTGAAGGGATGACGGACTCCAGGCCCTTGCCTGCATGTTTTGCTTCTTAGCATAAGGAGAGAAGTCCCACTCTGTCCATGCCTGGTCGTCAACAGTTGCTTCACCCCAGGCCTCAGACCACAGGGTTATGTGGTCATGGGTTAGCACCTCTAAAATGGTAAGCAAAAAATGAAGCTTTTTTTCTTTGTAAGTTGATTGGTTCAGGTATTTCTTTACAGTAGCACAAAACCAGCAGTTCTGTCCATTGCTTTCCCAGACTGGTGAGTATTGCATCTGTCCTTCTGTAGCTAGTCAATCATTAAACCTGGGTATATTCACTTAGAAAGACCCATTTCATGTAAGGTACAGAGATACACAACAGAGGCATTAACTCATAAATTCATTATGTGTAAACATGAATGTGCATATATGCAAATGCACATACTACAACATATATTTACCTCTTCTATAAAAAATAACCAAACATTTTGGATGCACTTTGAATAAACTTGAAAATTAAACTTATATTTAAAAATGCATAGGGGGCTGGAGAAATGGCTCAGCAACTAAGAATGCTCTTTCTTAACTTACTGGGTTTTGCTCCCAGCATTCACACGGCAACTCACAATCTTCTGTAACTCTGGTTTGAGAGGAGGATCTGGAGCCCTCTTCTGGCCTCTGTGAGAACCAGAAACACACAGTGGACATACATCCACGCAGGCAAACACTAACACATAAAATATCTCTGAATGAATTAAAGGGCTGGGAAGATGGCACATCAGTTAAGAGCATGTACTGCTCTTGCAGAGGACCTTGGTTTGGCTCCCAGCACCTACATGGTGATTCATAACTAGCCTTAATTCCAGTTCCAGGGGACATGTGACCTCTGTGGTGCACACACATACATGCAGGCAAACCACATATCATTAAAAAAAATCTTTTAAAGAAAAATTCACAACTAACTAGGAGGTTTGTATGTCTATTAACAAGATGGCCGAATTCCTCAGTGACTCACTGGGGCAGATGAAAAAAAAATCAAGCTAAGAATAGCAGAAGGTTCACCCATGTGGGGGACTGTATGTGTATGTGTGGGCCTCTCAGCAGTTGGAGCTTTTTAGCATGCAGTCCTGGTTTCCACTTATCAGATGACTAAAGCTAAAGGAGTCAGCACCTAGGGGTAGTATACAGGGGTAAAGCTGACAGAGCCATGGGCGAGTAGCAGGGGTTCAGGGCGCCACGCGTGTCAGACAGGATCTGGAACCACCAGACTCCGCACAGGAACAACACAGTAAGAGCCCTCGGGACGTGCGGAGGCGTACAGCTGCAGCCCAGCTTTGGAGGGGTGAAACTGAAGCATCCTGAGTTTGAAGCCAATCGGTCCACACACAGCGAGACTGCCTCACAGCCACTCCCACCGGAGACTTCGCCGCGACTCTGCACCTACGGAAGACTGAACAGACCTAAACACCCTCTATAAACAAAAGATGCTTCATTTATTCAGTAGAATACTGGTTACAATTAAGTAGATCCATATATTCCCAAATAAATAGTGCCTCAAACAATATGGGTAAAATGAAGACTACAGATAGCTGCTGCTCAGATGCTCCTGGTAAAGTGGATTGAACCACAGGGCTTCCCATGGTGCTCTGCGCCTGGGCTACACTGGACCCCCGGCTCACCTGGCCTTTCCTCACTAACACGGGATTTCTCTTCTTAAAAGAGCAGGTTTTTGTTTTGTTCTCCTTTTGTGTTTCTTTCTCCCAATACTGAGGATGGAACCCAGGGCCCGCTAGGCAACACCTCCAGACCCTTCGGGCTTTTTATAACTTTCCTCTCGTGTATCCAACACCGGCAGAAAAAGGTAGTGCTGGGCACACTAAGAATGGTGTGAATACTGGACTTTCTAAACAATGGAGATGACAGCCAGAGGGAACGCTGAGCTCACAGGAAGGCGACATTCACTCCTGGCATTCACTTGGCACGCCACCTTCTGCAATGTGAGACACATGCAGTTATTAACGTGGTAACGCAAAACTGACAAACGGCATACTTTCTTCAGATACAGACTTCTTTTAACACTGTGGCGAGATTTTGCCAACAGAATAAACTGGGGGGAGGGTGTGTAGGGGAACTTCCTTTTTGCTTGACTTTCCCATAAACCTGAAGTTGCTAAAAAAAAAAGAATCTTTTGTAACAAATCTACCTAGTGGAACGTAGGCGGGTCTGACTGGAGGCCATTGGGGTAGGATGCAGCTCCGA
Source organism: Mus minutoides (assembly GCA_902729485.2). NCBI lineage: Eukaryota > Metazoa > Chordata > Mammalia > Rodentia > Muridae > Mus > Mus minutoides. The sequence goes on from LR750275.1 coordinate 623,790, forward strand.
AAGTACTAAGATGTGTACCAGGTCATCCCTGGGAGCTTGTCAGGAGCAGATGAGAAGGATGAATTCTGACACGTTATCCTGTTGTTAGGCAAAGCTGCGGTTTCTTCTCACCTGATTTTAGATCAAAATAACACTTTGACACTGCTTTGAGGTAGCTTATCCATTATGCATCTTCCTGGCCAATTTTTATAGTATTTTTAAAACTCCTTTTAACGTGTTCAAAATTTAACATTTTATCATCTACTCTTAGGGACGGGAAAATACAACCTGATAAAGAGGAAGAGAAGTCAGTCTCAGGGGAGCATCGGAAACTCGGGCCAGACAAGAGTCAAACTGTAGATGAAGCTAGCCCACCAACTTTCTGTCACAACTGTTCCCTGGACCACACTGTTGACACCTGAAGGCTTGCCGGGTGGGGATGGGGAGCCTCCACAGAAGTAGGAAGAGAACCAAACCCACAGCCTTTTTGGGTTTCCCCCTAATACCGAGGATGAAACCCAGGGCCCACTGAGCAACACCTCCAGACCCCTCAGGCTTTTGTAACTTTCCTCTCAAATTCACGTATCCACCACTGGCCCCGATGCTGGCTCAACTGTTGAGCTGAAATTTGCTGTCACCCGTAAGAAAACTTTTCTGCAGCCTCCTTAATCACATCTTTGGGTTTCTCGGAACATGGCCACACTTTGGATGTATGATGTTAGTGATGTTTTTGTTCAAGGTACATATGCATTTGGAATCTCAAGTAAATCCCTAGTTTGGGGCCACCAGTACCTACCCAGTGTTGACACCAGCTCCACAAAGTGTCTAGACAAGGGAAGGACCTAGCAGTGCTTGGCAGCTGTGGCAAGCCAGCAGTGGTGAGCCTCACCTAGTCCTTCCTTCGCAGGTAAACTGCATCGCTTTCTAGTTTAAGTTTGTTTGATGCCTATCTGGGTCCAGTGTTACGATTACATTTTCCCCATGTAATTCCTTTCCCTGAGGCTGTGGTGTGAGCTGGCATTTCAGCAGTTCAATTTCCTAATTAAGGACTCCTGAGCAGCAATCAAAACCCCTTTCCTATAAAGGAAAGGTTCTTCATCTGTGCCTTCTAGATACCAGTTTTCAGCACCTCTTCTTTAGATCAACTGGCAAGTCAGATACAAAGCAGGGGACCATTTGAGCATCTCCCTCCCACCCCATTTGCCTGGAGAGTTCCTTTTTCCTTCTGCTCAGAGGATCCTTAATGTGTTTTGACCAAGTGGTGCATTCCTTTCTTCCCCCTAGGCTGCTTTTATCACTTTTATTTGTGTGCATGTGTGCCAAGTGTCTGCAGAGGCACAGAGGGGTCACTAGCTCTCCTATGCTGGAGTTCCAGGCAGCTGTGAGCTGCCCAACATGGGTAATGGGATCTGAACTGGAGTTCTCAGAGTAACAGGAGGTACTCTTAACTGCCCACCTACCCCTTCAGTCCCTCGGCTGTATTCTGAGGCAATAATAATAATAATAATAATAATAATAATAATAATAATAGTCCCAAGAGCCAGTTTCTCCAGAGGACACTGAGCATTCGGTCATTTTACCTTATATACTGATTTGACAGTAAGACGCTTCAGTCTGAACACTTTGGACTCTGATGCAATCACTGCAAATACGCAGTGTATTATTGAAACCATTCTTTCTTGCGAGCACTTGGTGAGCGAGTGCAAAAACCATACAATTATCTTCAAAAGCCAACACCATCTAGACATCAGAAGGGCCAAGGAAAGGAAGCGTGTGGGAAGAAGGCTACTCATCCCCAATGTGCAATGTTCAGTGTCCTCATAAAGTTAGCAGTTCAGAGACATAATGGGACAGAGTGACAAAATCACTGTAGAAAATGATGTCTCAGAAAGGCCAGGTTGGCTGTGAGTGGATTCCCACTAACGTCTGACACAGCCAGAACCCCCAGTGGGGCTTCAACACATGAATTCTCCACTGCTTCTAAAACAGCAACAGCAGAGGGCACAGACCCAAGAGGCCAAGGCACTCCCTTCAGAGGCTCCACTGCACAGGCTTCACACTCAGTGCTGCTTTTCAGTCACTCCGTTCAGGTGCTCCTGGAGGTTCATACAAACACACTGAATCGATGGCTGGCGTGCTTCCTCGCAGTCTACGATGAAGACACTGATCCCGGTGTTGGGAGTGATGGAGGAAAGTTCAAATTTGTCTCTTGCTCCTGGCAACGAGCATCTGAGGTCACTCAGAAAATAACCAAAGAGGCTTCTCATGTAAGCGCCGTGGCTCACAACTAAGATGCTGGCTGCTAAGCCCAGGGTGCCACCTTTGGGATTCGCCCCCAAGCTGCCATGTTTGCCCACAGGGAAAACCTCTGCCAAAGAGCTTTCCAAACAGCTTCCGGGAACTCCAGGCAGGACGCTTTCTCTCTGGCCTGCCTTGCCCAGGATTAGCTGACAAATGAAATCAAAGAAATCCTTTCCGCGCATTTTTACCTACGAGGAAGAGGACAGAAAGGAAATCAAGCAAAGTGAATGGTGCCATTAAATTATTGTAAGTCTGAAATACAACAATTCCAACCCAGGTTTCTATGGGACTTCAAAGCATCACTTGATGCTGAAGACATTAAGAAAAAGGGAGGGGCTGGTGAGATGGCTCAGCGGGTAAGAGCACCCGACTGCTCTTCCAAAGGTGATAAGTTCAAATCCCAGCATCCACATGGTGGCTCACAACCATCCGTAACGAGATCTGGCGCCCTCTTCTGGAGTGTCTGAAGACAGCTACAGTGTACTTACATATAATAAATAAAAAAAAATTAAAAAAAAAAAAAAAAGAAAAAGGGAAAGGCTGGAGAGATGGCTCATTGGTTAAGAGCACTGACTGCTACTCTTCCAGGGGTACTGAGTTCAATTCCCAGAAACCACATGATGGCTCATAGGCATCTGTAATGGCATCTGATGCCCTCTTCTGGTGTGTCTGAAGACAGCTACAGAGTACTCATATACATAAGTGAATAATTCTTTTTTTTTTTATGTTTTTTTTCGAGACAGGGTTTCTCTGTATAGCCTGGCTGTCCTGGAACTCATTCTATAGACCAGGCTGGCTTTGAACTCAGAAATCCACCTGCCTCTGCCTCCCGAGTGCTGGGATTAAAGGCATGTGCCACCACTGACCACCGTAAATAATTCTTTAAAAAAAGGAAAAAAATCGGGAAGAGGAAGGCTGGAGCAGCGCCTAAGTAGGCAAATCTCTTGCGTATCATACAGGCACAGAGATCAGAACTCTGATCCAGAGGCAGAGCCTGACTCACTGGCTGCCCCACTGCCTGTGCCAACCCCCGCCTATACCATCACATCATGCTAAGTTCTTCTCAGCAGTAATCTATCATCAGTAACGGCTGCTGACTCTCAGAGACCGAGACACGGCAACTTGGAAAAATCGGGGTGGGGTTGGTGTTCAGAACTTGCAAACCACTTCACTGTCAGTCATAAACACCAGTACAAAAGCAGTCAGAATTTAGTGACTAGGTCACCAACACACTGGCAGGTTCAAGCGACCTGGCAGCTTGGACGTCCTCGGGCTGCGTACCTGCTCTACTGTCTCTCCTCCAGGCGGGGTGAACATGGGACACTCTTCTCCAGCGGCTTTGGCCATGGCCCGAAGCTCGCTTAGCGGCTTGCCTTCTGCGACCCCGTACATCTGCAACAGTCCAGTCAGACAACCGTGAGGCTTACGGATCAACATGCCGGTAAAGGCACGTGAAAATCTGACACCATGCCAGGAGGGAGCCTGCCTTCCTTCCCTTATCTGTGATGCTGCCTGCTGGGAATGCATTGAGTGCTAATGGGACTCACTCAGCAGAGGCCCAGGCCCTAGGCCACGGTAGGAATCTCAGTCTGGGTCCAGGAGGCTGCAGGGAAGAACTTGCCGAGGCTAACCCAAGCAGATGGTGGGGCTTTATCAGGGACGGGGAGAGATGTGTTCAGGGAAACACTCAGGCCTGCCTACCCACAATTCCTGGGATGCAGATAGATGTGCTCAGGGCAACACTTGGGCAACCCACCCAGTGCCACACCTGATTCTGTTTTCAGCCCTGGTTCTAGGACACAGAGCAGGAACTTCCTTCTGCAAGGACTTTTATGTCTCTTGAACCACAGAGAACACACACAAGCTGAGAGAGGCAGGAAAAGCACGCGCAGGGAATGCACGTGAGCTGAGGGAGGCAGGTTTTCTAACAGCTTTCGCCATTCTGTTGCTTCTGCCCAGGGTCAGAAGGAAGCAGGGCTGATGGGGATGCCCCCCCCCCCCATCTTGGAGTTGGTATTGTAGGGCACACACACAAAAAAAACCCAATGCTCTAGGAGGCCTGGGTTCGCATCTCAGACTGGAAGTCTCCATGTGCCTTGCCCTAAAGTGAAATCTCAGCTTTCTGGAGGCTCATTTCTGGTACACAAACCCACACTCGCAGTGGGGCTAGGAGTGGGATAGAGAGCCCTGTGCCTGTACTTTAAATCTGCACCTCCCCCGCCTAGTGTAAACAAGTTTTACCAGTATGACCTTCTTTTATAACTCAAGACACTTACCTCAGAGTTAGATAAGGCACTCTACATAAATAGCATGACAGCTGAGTAGATTCTCCTCCCTGTTCCCCTTTCCTCCCACCCTCTCCTTGACACCCCCCCACCCCTCCCACCCAACCCCCCACTCCCCGTCTCCATATTGAAAATTAAAATCAGGGCTTCAAACATTTTGCCAAGTAACTTTACCACTGAGTTATCAGCTCTAGATCTTTATCATACTTTTTTTTTGAGATAGGGTCTATGTAGCTCAGGCTAGCCTCAAATTAATAATCCTCCTGCCTTCACTTTCCAAGAGCTGTAATTACACATGTGCACTATCATGTCCAGCTACACAGATCCTTAACATATTAGTTGATTCTAAATTCCTAAGAAAGGGCTAGAGAGATGTTTCCGAAGTTAAGAGCATTGGCTGCTCTTCCAGAGGACCCTGCTTCAACCTCCAGCACCCACATGGCAGCTCACAACTGTCTGTAACTCCAGTTCTGGGGGATCTGACACCTTCTTCTGGCCTCCTCGGAAACCAGGCATGTTCCTGGTACACAGGTGTACACACAGGGAAAACATCCACACGTAAAATTATATCAATTGAAGCTAAGTTTCTGAGGACTGCGAGTGTGCTTTAGCCAAGTGAGGGCTCACTGTGAATGCGCAGTAGAAAGTGACGCCAACAGGTTACCCTTTCTCGGAGTCTGGAGTCGTACTTCACTACCATGTCTTGGCAAAATCTGCTTTTCTCCAAAATGCCATGTATGGTCTGAAAACCAAAAGACAAAGACAAATGTTTGTTTCTTTTTTTTTTTATAAGAATGGGTCACCATGATTTCCAAAGCATGCCATTCCATTTTTTTTTTTTTTTTATAATTATTAGCAATAGTTTTGCTGTGCAAAAAGCTGCTTCTCTGCCTGGGGCTGCAGCCCGGTGGCAGGGCACCTGCCCAGCACACCGGACACCCAGGGTTGGTGGCTTCTCTACATGCCTGACTCTGGTATTTACTACTAAGTATGCCTAGTCCAGTTCAGACTACTACCTGCTTTTATACATAAAGGCTCATTAGCACCCACACACATTGCTCTCCCTTGGTTATGCAGAGAGAGGTCAGATTAGACCAGATTAAGAGTAGATAAAGGCAGGTTTATTTGGAGGCAGCTCTCAGTCTGGGTTCACCCATCTCACAGGTGGAAGTCAGAGAGGTCACACATCCAGCCCAAAGCAAGGGGGGTTTACAGAGCTCAGGCCAGGAGTGATGACTGCCAGCTGAGAGCTGGGACTGTGTTCACATATGGTCAGAGACTGAGCCCCTGGGCTGGCATTCGTGGGTGGGTTGCCAGGAACATGGGAGATTAGGAGTGATGACTTGTTAGCACAGAGCTGTCTCTGTGCAGGCCGGGGTTGGGGGAAGGAGGGCAGACGGGGCTGCACAGCTTGTGCAGGGATGAGCAGGGGTTCTGGCCTAACAGACTTACTGAGAAGCTCTGTGCAACTGCATTCGGACCGTACCCATGTGAACAGATATGATCAGCTGTCACAGACACCACAGAGACTGACAAACCTGAACAACTTATTATCTTACAGAAAAGCTGTGTTAGCCTTCCCTGCGGCTTCTTACGTGTGTGTACACGATTGTATGTATGTGCATTTATGTTACTGCCCTCTTGGAAGCCCTAAACTGACATGGAATATGTTCCTGTCTCTCTCTCTCCCCACTTCACTTATGGAGGCAAAATCTCTTGTTAAACCTGAGGCTCACCAGTTCTGGCTTGTTCCGGGAGGTCTCTTCTCCCAATTGCTGGGATTTCTGGTGGCTGCCGCATGTGCCCATCTGGGTTCTGGGGACCTCACCCCCTATATGCCTTGTAGTTTTGTTTTTTGTTTAGTATTTTATTGTGTGTGTATGTGCATGTATGTGTGTGTTATGGTTTGCATGTGGAAGTCAGAGGTCAACTTGAAAGAGTCAATTCCCTCCTTCCATTACAAGGGTCCTGGGAACTGAAGTTGGGTCAGCAGGCCTTTACCCACTGAGCCATCTCATTAGGCTTTAGAAGTAGATTTTTTGTTTGTTTGTTTTTTGGTTTTTCGAGACAGGGTTTCTCTGTGTAGCCCTGGCTGTCCTGGAACACACTCTGTAGACCAGGCTGGCCTTGAACTCAGAAATCTGCCTGCCTCTGCCTCCCGAGTGCTGGGATTAAAGGTGTGAGCCACCACGCCCGGCTAGAAGCAGATTTTTTTAAGCTCCATGTTGTTGAGCTCCTGACCTATCAGCCTGGACCAGTAGCGTGAACTCACCTGCTTGGTCCTCGTGAGATCACTGGAGAAGGCGTGCGTAAACTGCACATTGCTCAGAAACTGCCCAGCGGCCGCCGCTTGCCGAAACCCAGTCTCGGAAAGGGGCGCGTCTACGCCTTGTCCTGCGGGGAGACAGAACCATTCAAAAATGGATCTAAGCAAAGTCACAAAGGGGCAGAAGCTGCAGTGATTGCTGTGACGTGGGTACTAGACCACCTGACTTTTTAGGGAGCTCTAAACACCACAGCTCTACAAAGACTCGCCCACTCAAACGCTTCCCCGAAAGCTGCCTGTCTCGTGGGAACCCATGAGAACTGGGCTGTCCGGGCCCCTCCCACTTTTCCATCTGTCCATTTCTCAGCTGGATGTACTGCACGCACAGGCTGTTCCTGCAGGCTGCAGCCCGTGGCCGGGTCACTTGACTTTCTACTCTTCACTCCACTGTCTAATGGTCAGCACTACAAGACATTACTCTTCCTTCTGTGCTCATTTCACCAGACATGATGGCTCACACCTATAACCTCAGCCCCGTAAAGCTGAGGCAGAAGGATTACAGGGAATCAGAGGCCTTCTTGGACTACATGTAAGTAAGCTGCAGGCCAGCCTAGACTACAAAAGGAGAGATAACATATGTCTTAAAGAATTACTAAAACACAAGGAAGCCAGTGGGAATGTAAAGAAGGCAGGGGAGGAGCATCCCGAAAGGAAGGAAGCTGCTGGCTCCAAGGACGGAGCAGTCCTCTGAGAGGAGGAGACGGAGGAGGCAGTCCACTGTCAACACATGCTGGCATGCAGGGGAAGGGTCTGCTGTGTGGGCCAGAGGGCTGAAAACCACAACTGAACCCAAGCCACAGAGCCTGGGAGGAGTCTAAGGGAGTCTCAGATCAGGAGGAAAATCAAACACCAATCTCCTTCAGAGAAGTACGGAGTACTAAACTTTCATTCATTTAAGGCAAACAAAAGATCAACTCAAAAAGTCAATATGCATTCATGAGCACATGGCTATACACCCAGAGATAGAGGTGCAACGCCCCCCCCCACATACGTACACACATACACATCTCATGAATGAAAGCCAAGAGGAACAACAGGCAAGCAATTTGGAACCACTGAGACTTTAGGTGTTAAAGCCAGTGGCAGAGATCAGAGATAAAGACAGACTCAGAATAACTGACGATCACAACCCACCAAGAACAATGCAATGGTCTTCTAAAGGATCGTTTTTTTTTAAAATGAAGGAACTGATGGGAAAATTCCTCTCTGGGCAACAGTGTTGCAGAAGGGATGTAAGGCTCTCATACATGGAGCTGAGGACATGATGCAGGCACTGGGAGGATCTGGAACATTCCACGGATGTGTTACAGATAAACAAGAAGAGAGAGCTCTCTTAGTCTCCCCTACGCGACAAAGCAGTACGGAGCAGGCGGCTCATACACCCAAGTCGTCCTCTCATCACTGCTCTGGAGCCTGAGGCTCTGTGTCAGGAGCGCTGGGCTTCCTTCTGCCGAGGCAGAGTGCTGAAAGCTCAAACAGCAGAGAGAAGACAGGGAAACTCTCTGCGTGTCACCTTGTAAGTCTCCTCGGTGAAGCTGTCCCTGTGATGGAGTCATGTTCCTCTACAGCATGACTCTAACTACAAAGGACGAATAAAGAAGTGGAGGCTGGAGGCGGCGGGCAGCTTTCTAAAATGGGGGAAGGCAAGAATCTAGGGCTGAGGAAAGCACAAAGTGCACAAGGTGGGAGAAATTAAAAAGGGGAATCCCTGGGCAGGAGATGGCTCCGCAGCCAGGAGCACAGGCTGCTGCTTCTGAGCAGCCGCCTTTCCCTGTCTGGGCTCCCTCTTCTGGCCTCCTGGGACATTGCATGTAGTGCGCAAACAACATGCAGGCAGAACGCTTACACATAAATAACAGGTAAATCTTAAAAACAATCCTTGAGGGTACACAGAGGCAAATGAAGACCGCCAGAACCAATGAGAAGATTCAAACACTGCTACAGAGATAGCTTGCACGAGACACGACAAGCTGGCCACTCACCTCACTGCTGACAAAGGACCTGACTAGAGCAAGGGAGGGTGGAGCCGGAGAGATGGCCAAGCAGTGAAGAGCAGACAACCATCTGCAACTCCAATTCCAGGGAACCCAGTGCTCTCTTCTGTACTACACACACACAGAGACACACAGACACACAGACATACAGACACACACACACAGTGGTTCATAGATGTACATGCAGATAAGCCACTCATAGACATAAAATAAAACAATAAAAAGGAGGGGATATATATATATATTATATATATATATAATTTATATATATAAATATACACACACACACATATATATATATATATATATATATATATATATATATATATATATATATATATATAAATATCATTATATAATGATAGGGGAGCCGTGTAGGAGGAATGAGGGTGCAGCTGGTTTGTACCCAGTTAGGAAGCGCAGGGGTGAATGATCTCACTATGGGACTTGGCATGGAGCTTTGAGGATGGGTCTTCCCAACTTAATGAATCTAATCTAGATGATCCCTCCCTGGCAACCAGAGGCTCCCCTATAGTCGTATCCACAATTCTAGATCCTGCCAAAGTGATAAACCGTGTAACACTCACAACTGACAACAGACCTCCTTCACGAGCTGTGCTGTAGCTCCATGCTGGGGACAGGGCCAGGGTCCAGCACCTGTCAGCCTGAGAGCTCTCCTCCCAAGCTACACGCTCAGCTCAACAAGCTGATGAAAGCAGAAAGAGACCAAGCTCCGGGTGAAAGCCATCAGTCCAGAAGTGTGCCTGCACTGACTGAGAGTGCCTTCCCACCTAAATATACCAATCAATAATCAGAAGGAAGGGACAGACCGCTGCCAGCTAGGGACCGTGCTTGGAGACTTAGGTTTACTATTTCTGTAAGTTATGGATGTCTGTGTCAGGAAGTGTTCATTTGGCTGTAAGTCCTGTAGAGGCCAGAAGGGGGTGCCAGAGGCCCTGGAGATCAGATCTGGAGCTGGAGTTAAAGGTGGTTGTGGGTCACCCAGTCTGGGTACTGGGGTTCTCTGTAAAAGCAATACCCTTTCTCAACCACTAAGCCATCTCACCACCCCACAGACTGTGTGGGGATTTGTTTTTAAAGGGGGGTGGGGGGGGGAGACCAGTGAGCATCCAACTTACAAAGTCAGGAGACCAAGCAACTTAAAGATGGATGTGCATCACATAATCAGCCACCAAATGCAGATACTACTGCATACACCAGCAGGATATTGCTGAAAGGACCCTGATATAACTGTCTCCTGTGAGGCTTTGACAGTCCCTGACAAATACAGAAGTGGATGCTCACAATCAATTATAGGGCAGAACACAGGGTCCCCAATGTAGGAGCTAGAGAGAGTACCCAAGAGCTGTAGGGGTCTGCAACCCTATAGATGGAACAACAATATGAACTAATCAGAACCCCCAGAGCTCCTGTCTCTAACTGCATATGTATTAGAAGATGGCCTAGTTGGCCATTATTGGGGAGGAAAGGCCCTTGGTCTAACAATCTTTATATGCCCCAGTATAGGGGAATGCCAAGGCCAAGTAGTGGGAGTGGGAGGGGAGGGGAGCAGGATGAGGGGAGGGTATAGGGGACCTTTGGGATAACACTTGAAATGTAAATGAAATTCTCTAATAAAAAAAAAATGGATGTGAAAGGCTGGAGAGATGGCTCAGCGGTTAAGAGCACTGACTGCTCTTCCAGAGGCCCTGAGTTCAAATCCCAGCAACCACATGGTGGCTCACAACCATCTGTAATGAGATCTGATGCCCTCTTCTAGTGTGTCTGAAGACAGTTACAGTGTACTTACATTAAATAAATAAATAAATAAATCTTTAAAAAACAAAAACAAAAACAAAAAAACCGATGGATGTGAAAACAGTGTGGTTACTCACGTTCCAGAGAGGTTGGTTTTGTCAAACAAAGCAAAGGGCCATCCCACAGCAGAGGGAGTCTCATCGTTAGTACAGAAATCAGAGTAACGTTTAGGAAAGTGCTAATACCAGCCTGTAAATGTCTTATTTCCTAACATGAAATCATTCTTTACAGCCGAAACTAACCTTGAAGTCTTTGTATAGTGCAGATACTGGCCTCAAACAGAGATCCTCCTGCCTCAGGCACCTGCCTGCTGGGATGCCTGCCATGTGTCACCTGGCTTTAATCATGTTAGATCGAAATTGGTATCTCAAGTCCTTAAGAACCCAAGGCAACTTTTCAGTGACTGGCTCCCGTGAGGGTCTACACAGAGACAGTATTGGAGACACCCGAGCACGTCATGCCTACTTCAGAAAGACTTCCTCCGAGTGACCTGCCGTTTTAGTCGAATTCTGTGGTACCCTCCTCACCCCCTAACCCCAATCCAATTCAACCCAATTACAGTGCCGCCTACCTGCCCTCCCCCCAAGTCATCAACAGTGAAGCAGAACTGGGCAATATTCAGATGAGACCAACCTTGAATGATTTTCTCCTTATTAAGTCTTGTTTCACCACTGAAATAAGAAAAGAAAAAAGCTGTTACCAAATGATCTTTGAAAAGAGAGAAAAAAAAAAGGAATGAAGAGCAATGAGATTCATGACAAATCTTAAACCTGCAAATCTAATTATTTCCCTTCCAATCTTCCACCCCAACTCTTGAATTCCAAATCAAGCCACCCCTAAAGCAAATGTAAGTGGGTTAAGAAGTCGATGTTAAGAAGTTAAGTGAACTGCTAGAGGAAAAAGCTATTAAAAGTGCAGCTTTATTCATGATGAGGCAGCTTGGTAAAGTAATCATGCTGACCGAGCAAGATCATCACTTCAGGGCAGCAGGCCCAGAACCAGGGTGGCCATCTGTGAGCCGCTGCCCTGAAGGAGCACGTGACAGGCCTGACCATGGAAAAAGAAAGAAGTTTGAGGATCCTTAGCACCCAGAATTGACCCCGGTCCTGGAATGGAGGAAGTCATACTGTGCGGTAGCTATTGCTACCATGCAGACCAACTGTGTGCCCAACTGAGGAATTAAAAAAAATCAAAATGATCCCAATCCTAAAGCAACCAGAAGACAGGACTGACTGGAAAGATTTCTAGGAAATAAATGGGTAAACTGAGGCTGGAGGACAGAGGTGAGGGGGAGCCATATGGGCAAACTTAGATGGCAGGTTAGATCTAGGATAAAAGTCACCAAGCAGTAGGCCACACAGGCTAAGGGCGAGCTGGGATCTCCGCACTGTGGAAGAAGCTGGGCATGGCGACAGGTGCCTGTGATCGCAGCACTGCCCACCTAACCCACCCTCCACCTGCAGTGACTCTGAATAAAGCTCATTCCTTAAAAACAAACACAGATCTGTCTAAGAGGCACCAAGAGGGGCTGGAGAGATGGCTAGTGAGTAAGGGAACTGTTGCTCTTGGGAGGACCAGGGATCCATTCTCAGCACCCACATGGTGGCTCTCAACTCAGTCCCAGAGGATCTAATGCCCTCTCTTCTGACCTCAACAGACATCGGGCACACATGTGACACATGCACACACACAATGTGTGTGCGTGTGTATCAGGCAAAACGTTCTCATACATTTAAAAACAAACAGACTGTAAAGCTTGTGTGAAGAGAACAACCTCCACAGCACAGGACTGGAAGGCAAGGTGTGAAATAATATTCAAGTGCTAACTCCTTAGAAAGGAGGGGAATAAAAACCATCTGGACCCACATAAAGGATATATTAATAGGCCCGGGCATGGTGACACATGCCTTTTCTGGCATGGCCTAGGTAGGGACAGACATGGTTCTTGCTCCTGGGACAAGGCCAGTAGGCAAGGCTGCTGTGAACATGGCTTGCTTGTATAATAATGCACATATTTTTACATTCCTCTTTCCTGTTCATGTTAATGACTCCAGTCCAGAAGGCGAAGGTGTGGCTAATAACGGTAAACCCTTAAGGCTGTGAAAAAGAACTCTAAAAACATGTGTTAGCATCAAGCCCCACTTAACCCGTGTACCTGCGTTGCCAAGGCAACCACCTTCAATCCCACAGCCCACTAGGCTCAGTCTCCACCCTCAGTGGTGACGTCATTCTCCCTATAAATTGGGAAGACACCCCCTCCTCATTCTCTTTGCCCTCTTCTTCTCTCTCTTCTCTCCCCCCTCTATCTCTTTCTCCTCTTCTCTGCCCCCTCCCCCACCGGCTCAATAAACCTCTCCACGTGGAACCCCTTCAGCCTGGTCTGCTGCCTGGTTATTCGCCCAAACACACTGATATTTTTGATCAATAACATGGATTCAAAAATCTGTGATTTCTCAAAAAGTAAGGACGTATCATGAATTATATATGAGGGGCTTCACGAAACTAAAGGAACTGAAGCAGTTGTGCTGTGAGCCAACTTGTCAGAGAGGTACTTTCCAGTTTATCCTTACAAAGGCAGGCAGATGCCTGAGTTCGGGGTTGGCCAGAGACAGAGCAAGGTTAGGCCTAGGTGTGGTAGAAATGCTAATTCCAGGACAGGGTTCCACCTAGCTAGTTTACCTACTGTCTGGGCTTATCAGAAGCAGGCAGATCTCTGAATCCCTTTGCAAAGTTAAAAGAAAAGGTGTGCTGGCTGCCTCCCAAGAATCAGGGGTCAGGGAACTTAGGATGCTGATTCATGGGATAATCAAATGCTGGTACACGGGATAAAGGAAAGGGAACCTGGGGTAAATGACTGGATTGATATGCAAAATTAAACACAGGGCTCGTGATCTGCATGATATGAGCCATCCAGATCTTTTTTTTTTTTTAGAATAGCAAGAGAGAACTGCTTGGAGAACTGTCTCTAGCAGAAAACAGAGAGCTGCCTGGAGAAAGCAGAACAGAGAGAAAGCCTGCTGGAAAGTTCTGCTATGTTCCAGCAGAACACAGGCCACCAACTTGGACCCAGGACTTCGTGTCGTTTGTTTTTGCCACTCCTAGACACCCCTTCTCTCAGAACCCCTCTCCAAGCCGAGGCTGGTACTTGTCATTCAAGAGGCAGAAGCAAATGGAACTTTGTGAGTTCAAGGCCAGCCTGAACTACAAAGTGAGTTCCAGCCAGAGCTACACAGTGAGTATTTGTCTCAAAAACAAAATAAAGTTGTTTTCTTGTTTAAGCAAGAAAAGTATAGTGGTAGAACACTTGCTTACCATGCAAGGCCTCAGGGCAATACCCAGCACATCAAAATAAACTAAGTAACTAAAATACAAATAAGTTAATAAATATGGTCTCATATGGGTAGAGGAATAGGAACAAGGAGAATTGTTTTGGTTCCTAAACATATAGATATTTTTTAAAATGTATGATTACATAAATGAAATTACTGTGTTTAGAACTGTTTAGGCCTTGGCAAAACCAAGAGTACTGATGGCCCACTATTAAAAGAGTTCCTATAGATAGTATAGCAGCATCTTAAGAAACAGCCTCCCCCACCCCCCCACCCCCAAAAAAGCATTAACCTCTGACATACAGAAAGGTCTGTGGCAGAAGGCTGGGCTGAGCAAGCTGGTGTTCCTAATCTAGAGAGAGAAAATCGTGTCCTGGGCTCACTTCCCATCTCAGCTTTAAAATCTTCCTGAGACCAATAAAAACTGCCTCCAGCCAACTCGTGGTTCAGCACTTGGGAGGGTGAGAAAGAAAAACTGTGTGAGTTCAAGGCCAGCCTAGGCTACATATCAAGTTCCAGGTTACCTCAGGCTACTCAGCAAGACTTGCTTCAAGGACCAAAAGCTGCTGTTTGGTAATACAGCCTGTAAGTCTAGCATCTAGGGGATAGAGGCAGGAGGGTCAGGAGTTCAAGGTCATCCCAGTTGCACAGTACCTCTGAGATCAGCCTGGCCTACAGAAGAGCTGTCTCCAAAAACTAAAGAAATAAAACAGAACTGCTTTTTTTTTTTTTTTTTTTTTTTTCCCTCCGAGACAGGGTTTCTCTGTGTAGCCCTGGTTGTCCTGGAACTCACTCTGTATACCAGGCTGGCCTCCAACTCAGAAATCCGCCTGCCTCTGCCTCCCAAGTGCTGGGATTAAAGGCGTGCACCACCACGCCCGGCAACAGAACTGCTTTTAACTAGAAGTATCATCCTCCCGATTACTCCCAGCAAGAGGCAAAGAAGCACCCTTATTCTGCACATTTAACATAAAGGATGGGCAGGGGGCAAGGAGATGGCTCAGTTGGGAGGTAAATTGCTCCCCATATAAGCATTAGTACCTGGGTTTCATACCTGAAGTAAAAACGTGTGGGGAGCTGGAGCCAGTCAGCCTAACACAATCAGAAACCTCCAGAACCAATGAAAGACCCGGGCTCAAAAAACTAGGTGGAGGGGCTAGAGAGGTGACTTAATGGTTAAGAGCCGGGGCTGGTGACTCACAACCAACTCCAGTTCTAGGGGATCTGCTGCCCTCTTCTGGCCTCTGGGGGGACTGCATGCACATGATACACAGACATTCCTTTACGCAAAACAAGAGATGCACATAACATATAAGTAAATCTTTATCTTTTTATTTAAAAAAGGTGGAGAGTGATCACACACACACACACACACAAGAAAATTACTAATTTTGCCACTCCAACATTTTGCAGATAGCACTGAGAGTGAAATCTCTCCACGTGGGCAGTGGCCGTTCTTTTTGAACACTCACTGAAAAGAATCCAAGTGACAGGAGAGTTTGCAAAGGCCCTGCCCCACATCTAGTGATTCTTCTCAGTAAGAGGTAAAAACAAAAATGGATGCGATGCAGTGAGCAATTTCCTTCAGCTGTAGGCTGATCCCTGCTGGGGCTGGAGACAGATGTTCAGTGGGAAAGAGTGCTTGCTCTATAAGAACTGAGCTGAGATCCAGGCGTTACATAAATGGTAAGCTATGTGCCTGAACCTGGGTGCTGGTGGCTGGGGAGAGGCAGGAGGGTCACTGGGACATGCTGGCTGCCAAATTAGCTTCAGGCTCAGTGAATTACTGAAGTCTCCCCACCTACATATGTGCATAATACACCCCTAACACACACACACACACACACACACACACACACACACACACACACACTCCTGCTACCTTTTAGCATCTAGCAGGCAGTTTGAACTCAAGCCATGTTATAAATATTCAAAGATTACATAACCCAAAATAGAACTGTTTCCCCAAAACCTGTGTAAATATTTAGTATTGCAGCTTTTAGCAGCTTTAAAGGGTATCCATAAATCCTTGAGGCAGGTGTTTAAAGCTAGTTTAGGGGATGGGCAAGGCTAAGCAAGCCCTTGGCTAGGGAACCAGAGAAGGAGGAGGCTGTGGAAAGGTCAGAGTGATGTATTTGGATGGAGTGGAGGACGCATCACTCATTTTCAAATTCTGCAGGGTGATCCATTTCCAAAACAGAACACCAGGCTCCACAGAAGTCTAGACACATATGCCAAGAGCTGAAGTCTCATGACCTGCCATTTATAGGCTCTGTGGGTGGGGGAGGTCTGAGCATGGGACACCATGGGGGACATATGAGACACAGGGAGACCTCGCTCAGGCTGTAGGTTACCCTTTGCTGTTACTTAAAAGTGAGTCCCTTGGCTCGGGTTTACATACTTAATCCCTTGTTAGATCCTTATAAAGATTCGGACTCAATAGACAGCTTCAAGCTAGCCACAGCCGAGAAGCTGATCTTTGTGGGAAATTAGCACACATCTGGGGTTTTCAGCACATTTTTTCCAGTGTGTAAATTTCCACCTCACCTGATACCACCTGACCTTTTACCAACCATTTCAATTGCAAATAAAGATTCAAAGGCTAGTCCCAGAGGAAAAAATAATTGGAAAAAAAAAATGGAAGTAAAATGGTGTTGCAAGTGACTGACTATTAGCACAAATGCTCAAGAGAATCCAGGCCCCTGTGGCTGTCATGTACGAACACTCACCCAGCCTCCCTGGGTTGCGTTACAATGCTGCAACTTTCATGAGAAATTACAGTTCAATACAAACGAGAGACTTGAAGCTTGGAATCCAGGGTTTTCTGGTCCAAAAATGACCACCTCCATTTCAAAATAAGACAGACAAACAAACAAACAAAAAATGGATGACTCAGCAACTAGAGCACTGACTGCTCTTCCAGAGGACCCAGGTTCAATTCCCAGCATCCACATGGCAGGCTAACAAATGCTCAGAGCTCCAATTCTAGGAGATCTGACCCCCTCCTCTGGACTCTGTGGGCACCAGGAACACACATGCTACACAGACATACATGCAGACACCTATACACATAAAATTAATTAATTATTAGAAAATTTAAAACATGTAAAATTAAGATACACATAAAATTCCATGAAGGATTTGGTTAGACACAAGGAAATTGCTTTAGATTTGTCTTGCATTATAGTACAGCACGATGTAATTAGCCAACTTTCCCATGATGATACCTACGGTGACTACCAGTCAAATGTGAAAGCATGTTTGTTCTTGAACCAACCAGGCTTCTATCTGTCACAAGTCCAACAGGAAGAGGAAACCTGGGATGACCATGTCAGGACAGCAGCTAGCCACAGCCCTGTCTATTTCAACATACTAGTCTTCCTGTGTCTAAAAGAGAATAAAATTTTGAGACAGGATTCCACTATGTTCCTCTGGCTGCTAATGTAGATCAGGCTGGCCTTGAACTCCTCTACCTCCTGATTGCTGGGGTTTTAGGTATGCTGCCACAACTGTTGAAGAAAAGTACTCTTACTACCCCCTAAAATTATAGCAGGTGATATTTCCAAGTGACCTTCAAACACTAGGCTTTAAGGTAATCAAGAAGCAGAGAATAGTGGGTTAATTTGCTCTGGTACAAATACTTGCCACATGACTTTAAAGTTCCCTGGAGTCTGACTCCCCTTAATCTCCAATGAATCACAATCACAGACACTCCCAAATATTGCCCATTAAGAATCTAAGTAGGGATGGTTTCCCAGCTGGGTCCAGAATATTCTCAGGTTGAAAAGAGGACAAGGGAACTCATGTTCCTTCAGTGCTCTCAATAAAGCTATATCATCTCCCAGAACATTCTAGAAAGCACAGGGAGAGATAAAGAAAGACTCGGGGAACCAGATTTCTAATTTAGCCACTAAAATCCCTGAATCCTAAAGGTCCACTTCACATGATGCTGGAGACCATCTTCCTATAAAGAGGAAACTGGACAGAAAAGCCATCCATTGAAGAAGGTCCCCACAAGGTTCAAACGCCCTTTGAAGCCGGAAATGGTAATCAGTCCCGGTCCGAGAAGCTGTACTGATAAGCCCTGACTACACAGGTGAGACAGCTGCGTCTTATCAGAGCTTTGCTTACAGAAGAACTCGTAATTTAATTCTCCGGCATATTTCTTTCTCTCTGCTCGATGCGCTCCATCCTCCCCATTTGGTTCTCTAACCCAGAGAGATTAAAAAAAAAAAAAAATGACTGTAGCCACCAATCTGCTTATTGGAACGCAGGTCAGAAAGATTAAGTTTGTCCTACGAGGCTGCTTCTAGCAGGAGCCTGAATCCCAACCAACCAACGCCTTGAAACTTCCCTGCTCTTACCCACCCTGAATCTGCCTACCATTATCACCAGGCAAACACGTACTGGGAAGGAAAACGATAGGTGACCTAAAGCCAGATTCTGCTCCATAAAATCTGTCATGATAAAAATGTTTGTTCAGGGTGATGCAGTCGACAGAGAGGAGAGCTCGGACCCTCTTTTTTTTTTTTTTTTCTCAGAACTGTAACCTCTGAAAGGGACGTAAATTGCAAAAGTACCCCCGATGCAAGGAGAAAGGGGGGAGGGGAGGAGGAGGAAACGAGGCAACCAACATAGGGCAGATGAGGTGTGATCCAGCAATTCTGAAAACTCTGGAATTTACTAGGGGGCAGAAAAGGTCACATTGAAAAGTCGAGAGGCCGGGTCATGTCT
>LR750275.1:647555-690242 GCA_902729485.2 Mus minutoides
AAAAAAAAAAAAGAGTTCAGAAAGAGAAAGGCTGCGTTTATTCAGCAGTAAGCATCTGAGAATAGAAGTTACATTTACATGACCCAGCAGAGCTCCAGAAAAACTAAATCTTATTGAACCTGTGAGGGAACACTCCTGACACTCATATGTTTATAATGCCTAGTCGTTTGGGCCCTGAGAGTTAGCCATTTGGAACCCTTCTTTTCCTATTAAACTCATCTCTTCCATGGCCCTCCACTGTATTTATTTTTAGGTTGAGTTTTGGTTGTTTGGTTGGTTTTTGGTTTCTCTGTGTATTCCTGGCTGTCCTGGAACTTACTCTGTAGACCAGGCTGGCCTTGAACTCACAGAGGTCTGCATGCTTCTGCCTCCTGGGGTGCTGAGATTAAAAGTATACACCACCATACATGTCTCTCCACTTTATTTATTGAAACACGGTTTCTCGATGAACTTGAAGCTCCACGATTCATCTAGACTAGCTGGCCAACAAGACCCGGGGGCCCTCCTGTATCAACCCCTAACCCCAGCACTGGGAATAGAAGCATGCACCTCCATACATAGGCAGGGGCAGGGAGTTCAGAAGCTCAAGGTCACCGTGGCTTGCCTTTCCCAAGGGTACTAGGGAACAAATTCAGGTACTCATGTTTAAGTGATAGACACTTCACAGCTTTTAAATTGTTATTTAATAAATCTAAACAAAAATTTATTGAAAATTCACCAGAATATATAGCATCTAAAGTAGTTGATGAATAGAAATTACAAATTTCAGGCTAATTATCACAATCTATCATTACACAGCGAACCCAGACAGCACTGTTACCCCATAAATATGTGCAGTTTTTATATACCAATTATAAAACAATCTGCTAAAATAAAGAAGGACTCACCAGAATACAAACAGGACTCCAAGTCTAAAGCCAAAGAAGACAGAGTAAAACATGCCTCTAACCCTAGCGCTTCAAAGACCACATAGCTAGTTCAGAGTTCCAGGTCTGGCGTACTTAGGAAGACACTGTCCCAAACAAGCCACAAAAAGAACAATTGTATAGACTAATATAGACTAGTATAGACTAGGGGCTTTCAGGGTCCAGAGAACTGCAACTCTGCGATAGAGGGCGCTACCTGCCATGGTGCTGCGCAGGCAAATCTTTGCAGGTTTCCAGAGGCCGAGGGAGGCTGCAGTGGTTTATACTGGCATTAAAGAGGGAGATGCTTGGAGTTACCGGCAGGAACCTTCATGCACCGCCGCTGTCATAACTGATTACATGCCGGACCCCGAGGGAAGAATAGGGTCCTGGAAGCCACAAAAAATCAAGACTATACGGTAAACCATCTGTTTTACGCAGCCACTGAAAAATAATAACGCAGCCAATGATCCAAGCAAGAGGGGCCTGCCAGGCCCACTGTGCCCAGCTCTCCGTCAACTTGGTAGCCGGGGGTGGAGGAAGATTGGTTTTGGCAGTCGGTCTGCCGGCACCTGACATCTGTTACCAGGAGCTCTTGATGATGTTCATAACTGCCAACCTTTTCACTGATGGACAGTTGAAGGCCGCCTTCTCAGCCCGACATGCTTCTGGGGACCTCACTATTATTTGAAGTCACATATCCAGTAATCCCTTTTCATGCCTGGCCGTTTAGCCTGTCACTTCGTGGGGGGAAAGAACTCTTTCCCAGGCCAGGTTCATGGCTGTTTGGAAGCCATAGCAGCGGCGGCGTGAAGGGGTATTATGAAAGTCCTAAGTGGTGACCAGGGTGGCTTCTGTTTTCAGTGTCTCTGCCAAAAGCCTCAGAAATGTCTTCTTCACTCCTAGACTAGGAAAAAAAGCATTTGTGTTTATGACGCCGTTAAGGGAAATTAAGCCCGTGCTTCCTGTGTATGTTCAAGGTTAGCTTGGCCATGGAAAAGTGTTTTCTTCCTTCCTTTTTTTTTCTTTCTTTTTTGTTACTTTTACTTTTTGTTTTTGTCTCACTGTGTAAATCTGGCTGGCCTTGGACCTCTTATGTAGACTAGGCTGACCTTGAACTCACAGAGATCTGCCTACCTCTGCCTCCCTAGTACTGGACTGGAAAGTTTATGATACCATATCTGGCTGCTTAGGGACGTTTTCTGTGTCCCAAACTCTACAAAGACTGCCTCCTTTACTCCTCTCGATAATCTTGCAAGCTCTCCTACCTTAAAGAGACACAAGAGACTCAAAGCTCAAACCAACAGGGTCTGTTAGCCATGAGATTCAAAGCCGGCTCTTACAGCTTAAGCACCCCCCTCTCTCCTTACATCACCCCAATTCTCCATCTCAGTATTACTACATAGTGTATAAATGTGTGACTGTCAATTTTCCAGGTAGGTATCGAGCTTTGGGGCTATTGACTGGGAAGGCAACACAGGACTGGCAGAAAAGATGTTTAGGCTGGAAATGTAGTTCAGATGGTATACTGCTTGCTTAGGATGCATAAAGACCTGAGTTCAGGGCTGGTGAGATGGCTCAGCGGGTAAGAGCACCCGACTGCTCTTCCGAAGGTGATGAGTTCAAATCCTAGCAACCACATGGTGGCTTACAACTACCCATAATGAGATCTGACGCCCCTCCTCTGGTGCGTTCTGAAGTCAGCTATAGTGTACTTATAAATAATAATAAATGAATCCTTGGACTGGAGAGAGCAGGGACTGGAGCAAGTGGGACCGACCAGAGCGAGCAGGGCCGGCTGGAGCGAGTGGGGCCGGCTGGAGCAAATGGGGATGACCAGAGCAAGCGGAGCCGACCAGAGTGAGCAGGGCAAGACCAGAGCAAGCAGGGTTGACCGGAACAAGGAAAAAAAAGAACCTGAGTTCAATTCCCAGCACTGCATAAATCAGTTTTGTGGTCCAAACCTACAATCTCAGAAGAGGAGGCAGAGGCAGGAGGGATCAAGGTCATTCTTGGCTACAAAGTGAATCTGAAGATGGCTTGAGCTCCTGTCTCAAAACAAAAACAAAAAACAAAACAATCGATCAAAAAACCCAATTAAAAAAAAAAGACTTTTAGTTTCTAAAACCCTGGTCTTCTAGCACTAATACCTGGAAAGATTGGGGGTGAGGGCAGAATCAAGTAGGACCACAGGTAATGGTATTGAAAAATAAGTATTCTACTGTCCCTTCATTTGAAATTTATAGTGACTTGGAAAATAGGACTGAGTGTTTAAATGTCTGATACTTGAGACTTTCTTAGGTGATCCAGATTATCTCAAGTTTTGGGGTTCAGGGTGTTTTTTTATTTCAGAGGGTTTTCTGGGTTTCTGTTATGTGTGTGGAACTTAAGGCAGTGTTACCCTAAAACTGAAAGTCTGAAATTGGAAATCATGAATAGGTATGAGAGGCAGAAGTCAGACATCAACCTTGGGCGTACCTCATCGTGAGCCCTCTGCCTTGGTTTTCAAGACCGAATTTCACTAGCCTGGAGTCTGTCCAGTGAGGTTAGATTAGGAAGCCCCACATCAGGACCAAGATTGCAAGTGAACCTGGGACTTGAACTTGGATCCTCAGAGATTTGCTTCATAAGCACTTGAAGATGTGCAATCCTCGATAAGAAGTTCCTGACTCTGGGCAGAGTCTCTGGGCTGAGAGAGGGAGGAAGGGAATGGCAGATGGGAGATGAGAAGAGCACGGATGTTGGTGGGTCCCTGGGGAACAGGACCAAGTGAGGAGTGTGACTTGCTGGGTATGGGCTGGTGTGTGTGTGTGTGTGTGTGTGTGTGTGTGTGTGTGTGTGTGTGCAAGTGTGTGAGCATCCATGAGAAAGGGCCAACAGGCCCACCTTGGGTGTCATTCCTCAGGGGCTTTCTATCTTAAAAAAAAATCATTATTTTATTTTATGCATGGGATGTTTTTCCTGTATGCATATCTGTACAGCAAGTTCATCCCTGGTGCCTGAAGACGTCATATCCTCTGGAACGAGTTACAGCTGGTTTTGAGCTGTCACGTGGGTGCTGGGAACTGAACCCATGTTAGCAGTCAGTGTTCTTAACCACTGAGCCAACTCTCCAGCCTCTTGTTTGTTTTTGAGATAAGGTATGTCTCTGGCTCACAGCTCTCCAACTAGACTAGGCTAGCTGGCCTGGGAGCTCTAAAGACCCACCTGCCTCTGTTTCCTTAGTGTGTGGATTACAAATATGTACCACTATGCCCAGTCTTTTTTTTTTTTTTTTTTTAAATGTAGGATCTATGGATCAAACTCAGGTCCTTATGGTTCGGTGGCAAACACTTTATTGACTGAGGTTTCTCCTTGGCTCAGAGATGTGAGGTGTTTTGGGGGTATTGGGGGGGGGGGCAGAATCTCACTGTGTCGTCCTGGGTGGAATGAAACTCACAGAGATCTGCCTACCATTGTCTCTGAGTGCTGACATTAAAGGTGTTTGCTACCATACTCTTTCATGTGTTTATGCTACATGTGTGTAGTTGCCAGCAAAGGCCAGAAGAGGGCACTGGGTCCCCTGGAGCTGGAGTTAGAGGTGTTTGAGAGCTGCCAGATGGGATACAGATGCTGGGAATTGAACTTGGGTCCTCTGAAAGAACAGAACCACTGAACTGTCCCTCTAATCCCAAGATGTGATGCTTTAAAGGTATCAAAGTTCGGGAGTAAGGCTGTGACCTTCTCCCAGGCAGAGCAGGAGAATTCAGCAAGACCCTAGAGATGTGTGATGGTGCAGTGGGCTTGAGGACTGCCACTTGGTCCCAAGTCCCTGAGTAGTGTGGGGCGGGTGGAATGTTTCTTTTACATCCAAGAGTAGCAACAATGTTATGGAGAGAGAGGGAGAGCCATAGTCTCAAGGCCGGGGATTTTCCTGGAAGCATTTCACCACATTCAGCAGCTGTGTGTATGAGATAGGCCAGTTAGCATACAGGTTCTCCAAGTGGCGAGTCCTGATCAGTTCTCATTTCCCTGAAGAAATACCACCATCTAGGTGGGTTGCTTCCTCACTCATGTTTATTTACCACAATTCCTGAGGGTGGACACGTTTGCGGGATTGTGGGTAGACTTTCTTTTGACATGCTAGCCTCTGCCTGTACTCTCTCATGGATGAAAGGATCAGAAAGGACTCTCAGGGGTTCCCCCATGAGGGCTCTGATCTAACTCATTAGGATGCCACTATTCTCTTGATTCAACTATCTTCCAAAGGCCTCACATTCAATGCAAGGATCTCAATATAAGACTTTTTGGAAGGGAGACACAGCATATTCCAGGCATGGCTGTGGTGTGTGCCTGTAATCCCACTTGAGAGGCCGAGGGAGGATGATCATGAGCTAAAGGCTAGCCTGGGCTACACAGCCGTAGCCTATCTCAAAACAACAAAGGGAAGAACAAGAGGATACAATGTTTCTGATAGTCAACTGATAGTCTCAACTCAGCTAATGCTCCACACAGCTGTATCTTAGTAATTAATGATTTATTAACTGGTGTCTTTTTTTTTTTTTTTGAGTCAGGGTTTTTCTATGTTGCCCTATATGTCCTGAAACTCACTCTGTAGGTGAGGCCGACCTCAAACTCTCAAGATCTGCCTGTCTCTGCCTCCCAAGTGCTGTGACCAAACATGTGCACCACTACAGCCCCACTTATTCAATTATATCTTAAATATCAGAAATTAGATTTTTTTTTAAACTGAGGATAGTGACTGGCCTCATTGAGAGATGGCTGGGTTGTCTTAGTTGGACAGCTTTGGGACTGCCCTCACTTTTGAGCGACCAGAATGAGGAAGCTAAGCAGACTGTGTGCCTTGTGTCACTTGGGCTGGGTCCCCTGCTGCCCCCTGCTGCTGGGTCTCAGCCTGATGACCCTGTATATGGCCACAGAATCAGCTTTTGAATGGTCGCTGCTGCCTGAAACAGCCTGACAATCTCACATTGGGAATGTCTGTCTCAAAGACTGGACCTTTTGTACAAGGTGGCCTTGGAGACAGAGCCTGGGATGTCCAGGGCTCCCAGACAGAACATGTGGACAGCTTAGGCTCTGTGGTGTTCCCACAGATGTCATGCAAGCTCTACTCTAAGGCTTGCCTTCTTGAGTTAATAATAAAGTTGCAAAGAAGTGGCCAAAATCCATACATGTTAATATCTCTGGTAGCTACAAATGTCGCCAAAATAATTTAAAAAACTTTTCTTGTGCCAATAAGGTATGTAAAATCTTCCATCCTATAGAGATTCTGTAGGCACCAAGAAGGGAGCCTAAGGCCTTCATTCCTACCCCAGGCTTTTGTTCCACCCAGATAGCCAGAGCTAAGCTAACAAGCCTGAACTGGCAAAGGAGGGTGGAACTGAATTATCAGAGAAGCAGGTTCCCCAAGCCAAAAGTTAGTTTTTGAGGGAAAATAGATTTTTACAAATCCAACCCAAGTAAATGAGTTTGGGAATGTGGTGGTCACACACACTTCGAAACCATATATCCTAGGAGAAACCTAAACAGAGTCACTGTGACAATTGACTCCCGTACAAGTCACCGATGCTAGCAAAGGCGACCACTTCCCAGGTAAGAATCCGCTCTAAAAGTGCTTCCAATCGGACAGTCTTTTCCTTGTTTTTAGGCTTCCTCTTCATTAAAGGCGACATTCTATCCACCGATGACGTCAGCAACGGTCATTAGCCTGTCTAATCAAGGCACTGAAATTTGCACCTGGCTCAGTTCTCAGCAGAGTCTAAGTCAAGTGGTCTGTGTGGTGCAGTGTGTGTGGCATTTTGAGTCGGCCACATTTGTTTTCTTGCCCCTGTTCATCTCCTTACTCCAAGCAGAGTACAGTTACATCTAAAATGTCCCCCACGGGTTTGTCCCTGGCTGGTGACGCTGCTTTGGGAGGTTATGGAAATCATGCCTTAGCTAACAGAAAGAAGTTGTTGGGGATGGGCCACCAAGATACAAACAAGCTGCACGGCCTCCTCCTGGTCCTCTCAGGGTCTATAGCACGAGCCCCCATAAATTCCTCCTTCATGCAACTGCTGGGGACTTTACTGGTGCAACAAGGAGACTAGAGACCCCGTTATATCTACCTGAGTGGGCGAGGTGGCTTAATCTGCTTAGCTCCAAAATGGAGTCACGCTCGCCAGAAGGGACTGAGGATTGTGAACAGAACTTCTTTCTTTGTTTCTGAGACACAGTTTCTCTATGTACCCCTGGCTGGCCTGGAACTCACAGAGATCCTCCTGTCTCTGCCTTTGCTGTCCTGAGATTTAGGGTGCCACCATGACTACCTTCACCTTTAAGTAGTGGGGCTGGAACCCAGAGACTGTGTACACCAGGCAGATGCTCTACCACTGAGCTACCCTTTCAGCTTGCAAATGTTTCTTTACGTCTCAAAGACACTCAGCCAGTGGTTATCTCAAAGTCCCTTATCTTGACATCATATGTTGGAAGCATGGGCACTTGTCTATAAAATGATCTTTTTAAAAAAGACCAAGTTAGGTGTGTCCATCCCCCCCACCCCCTTTAGCCAAGGATGATAGCAAATGCTGGGTGTCAACCTGGCTCTATGCTTTTCAATGAATCGACTCACTTCCTTCTGATAACACTCTTGGAGGGATGTAGCTCAGTCAGTCAACAGGTTCTCCAGGGCAAGAGCGAGGAAAAAGACAATCAGACAACACTATAGCATGACCCCAGCCAGTTCTGAGGCTGAGGCAGGTTCATTTCTTCCCAGTCTGCTTTTGTACCATTTTAAGTACATGCAAGCAGTAAGGCCAAGGAACAATCTAGGTCGAGGAACAATCAAGACAATAAACACAAATGGTCAAGAAACAAGCAAAGCAATAAACAAAGTTCCAGGACCACTCCCGAGATCACTGTTTCTAAGGGCTTATCAGGGTGACCAAGGTATCTGAGCCTACTTCCCTGTCCTAGCCCAAAGTCAGATTCTTGCCTGAAGCCTACTTCTTTGTTCTAGCTTAAAATTAGATCCCTGCCTGAACTTACTTCCCTGTTCTAAGTTAGATTCCGAGCTTACTTCCTTGTCCTGGCCCAATGTCAGATTCCTGCCAAGCAGCCCCCAAAGCTCTCTCTCTACATGTAACTCCAGTCCCAGGGGATCCCATGTCCTCTCACCTCATCAGACACTGTGCATACATGTAGTGCATATACATACATACATGCAGGCAAAACACTCATACACATAAAATAACAACCCCCCCCAATAAAAATGGGAGAAGCTCATGCTTAATGCACATTGGATTGTATCACCCTACTCTCATTTATGAGGTCTACAAAGAATTTCAAAACTCCGGCCCTGCCCCTAGATCATCTGACTAAAACCCTAGGGCAACAGACAAAAGCTTCATCCAGGGGTCTCTTGCCTTCTGGGAGAAGAGCTAAAACTGTGCTCTGAGGTTTCAGATAGCTTCCACAGCCCTTGGAGCAATGTTGCTGCACAGCCAGAGGAGAGAACAGAACCTAGACTACAGAGAAATGGTGTGTGTGTGTGGGGGGGTAGTGGGTAGGGCAGGGGAGTGGGTAGAGGCAGGGGGCAGGGAGAAGGGGCTGAGAAGACTTCCTACTGCAGCCCACCCTGCCTTGAAACCATGGGGTCTCCATGACCTAGATTCCCAATGAGTTGGTAAGATCTTGACTTTTATACCAGAGATCTCTCATCCTATTTTAGTTACTGTAGGAGTCCTCACTCTGTGCAGGCTGGATCCAGTCGGTCTGCCACCTTTCAAGGTTGCTGCTTCTGGCCTAGACACTGAAGAGCACGAAACAAGGTAATGAATCAGGGTCCCAGCTAGTCCAAAGGGAGAGACTGTGGGCCCACGAGGGGCCCGTGTGAGGAAGTGACATTGTCATGTGTGGGACAGGCCTGACATGGGTCTCTGCAGGCTGACCCTCTCTCCCCCAGGTCAAATGCTGAAAGCCTGGTCTCTAGATAGACCCATGCTAGTGGCTTTCCAGATTGGTTCCATGACACCAGCATCCCCTTGTGGGCACCACAGGAAGGGCCTCAGACTTAAGTCTCACCCTGGACTGTTCGGTGTCAGGAGTTGTAGAAACTTGCCATTGCCAGTGAAATGGGAAGCAGCGTTTTTAGTAAGAAAAGCTTTGGAAGGCTGATGAGGTAACAAATAGGGAGATAGAGGAGGATGAAAGGTAAGCCGGATTGTCGGACTCTTTCTTTGGCGGCCAATTGTGGCTGCACAAGCCTGTGAACAGAACTAGAGGCACCTGACCAGTTACCACCTCCAGAAAGGCCCTCAAAGCCTACAATACACAGTCACCAGTCATTTACCAGGAAATTTCCAGCCTGGATCTTCAGGCTTCCCAAGAAACCAGGTAGGTGGCCGCCCCGAGTCAGTGTCTGTGGCCGAGTTTAGTCCACTTTCCACACATATTTGTGGAGTTTAAAGTCTGTTGTGTTGTGTGTGCTTTGCAGGCTGCCTGTCTGAGTATTTATTTCCCCCTTCCCTGAAAAAAAAAAAAAAAACCACTCACTTTTCACCTCTTTATATTTGGAAAAAGTCAAGGTCCACTTTTACTGTTTCCAAAGTACACGGACGTCCTGACAAGCGTTTTCTTCAGTTCACATGCCGGAGCGAACCTCTCCATTCTCCACTGCTCCTCTCTCAACACCGGCTCTTGCCACATTCAATCCCAGTTGCTGATCCACCTCCATGCATCTGCACACAAGCCTGTGTGCTTGGTCTCCTCACAGAGAAGTTCTTCAGCCACAGAGCTGTGGTGCTTCCATTGTGTTTCCTGAAGACCAGATGTAGGCCCGGCACATATCCTGGCCCTGGATACTCACATCACGTTAGTGCTGTGAACCCTCATGTCTATCAAAAGCATTGTATATAGATACATCTCTTATCTTTATTTATGTCTACATTCGTGCCTCACGTAGGTATGTGCTTCATGTGTGCGGTGCCTTCAGAAGCCAAGAGGCAAAAGAGCACGCTGGATCCCCAGGAACTAGAGTCACAGTTGTGAGCCCCCTGATTTGGGTGCAAGAGCAGCAAACACTCTTAGCTACTGAGCCATCTCCCCACCTCTCTCAAGGGCATTTCTGCCACTGTCCCTCCTCCCCAGGCCAAGGCTGAACAATATCTGGCCTCATATGCAGCTTCTGGACACTTGCTTCAGGGAAGGATGTTAGAGCATCACTGCAAAGCCAACGGAAGGTCTTATTTTGTTGCTATCATGGACGTTTGAGTCTCGGAAAAGTTGTTTGAAATATGAAAGCAAGCCCTTTGTGGCAGCACAGGACTTTAATCCCAGTATAGGGGAGGCAGAGACAGGCAAATCTCTGAGTTTGAAGCCAGCTTGGTCTATATTGTGAGTTTCAGGACAGTCAGAGCTAAGTAATAAGACACCCTAACTCAAAACACACACACACACACACACACGGTGGGGGTGGGGGGAGAGAACAAGAACAAAAAAAGAGAAATTCAAAAGTATGGGTCTGAAGAGATGGCTCAGCAGTTAAGACCTCCGGCTTCTCTGGTTTGATGCCAGGCATCCTTGGAGTCTCACAGGCATCTGTAATTCCAGTTCCAGGGGACTCTTATGCATTTGAGGACCACACTTCACACAAGAGATACAAGGGAGGGGTGCAGGGGGCGGGGCCCTTTGTATGGGAACCTTTCCGAACACTTGGCTCATATTCCTTCACTGGCTAAGGGTAGGGATCCCTAGAGACAACCCTGAATCCGGAGATAGCACAGTGGGTTTCTGGCAACCACACCAGGAGACACTCACTCACAGTCAAGAGAGTGAGTATTTGGCAAAAGATGGGGGGTGGGGGTGGGAGGTTGTCCTGGAAGCCCAGGCATGCGGCTGCCTCAGACACCTCAAGACACTTGCAGATATTTCCACTCATATCTGGCTATATTCATGATCTAAAAGGTGGGGGGGAGTCAACTACTGGCATTGTAAAACGTGGATTCGGAGTCACTTCTGGCTTAGGATTTCAATTTTATGTTGTTACCAACTGTTACCAAGAGAGCTGACTCAGGACAGGTATGTTCTCCTCTGAGGGCTAGCAGTCTAGAAAGAAGTCAATGACAGCCAGATATTGTAGGTCAAGGTGAGTTTATTGTCCAAATAGCATAACCTAATTGCATTCAAAACCTTTTTCAACATCATCTTCAAATCCAACTTCAAACTAGTCAGAAGAACAAGTTACAGTTGTTTTTTTTGTTGTTGTTTTTTAAGATCACTTAAGACTTAACAGCTATGTCACATCAGCACTGTAGTCAATATGATGTACTTCCTCCCGATTTCCTAAAGACCTTTCCTTTTTTTATTCACACTGATCCTGCTACTTCAGCATCTCCTAGAATCCCAACCATAAACCCCACCCACACCTCTTAATAGAGTACACTGTGAGAGAACAACATTGACTTGATAATGGCATCACATCACACTCTTAAAGCAAATTTAAAAAAAAGAAGAAGAAGAAACAAAATAATCCAAGAGATCATAACTGATAGATCTGAGGTACACGGCAGAAGGATATAATGAACAACATGGAGATAATTCGATGGCCTGGTGACTTGCTGGGAACATACAAGTTTATCAGTATAGGAATGACAGCCAATGAAAATTAAGAGACATTTTAATGTTTTTTTTTTCTTTTTTTTTCTTTTTTTTTTTGTTAAAGATAGGCACCTGTTGAAATTGAGTGGCTATGTAAGTCAGTAAGGCACTTTTCCCCACAAGTGGGCTGCAGGCAAAGGAACGTATCTGCAGCCCCATCAAGGGTGTGTGTGTATTGATGGCTTCGTAAAACCAGAGCCAAGATCAGGTCTCACAGCCTAGCCACGTTTAAAAGCAGAGTAGCACATGTTCCAGCTCGAGGACTCTTTTGTGCTGTTGCGAGTCCAGAAGCATCAAAAGCCACGCGGCGGTATACATAAGTTATAACATCTCCTGGGGCTTCCCTACACTATTTCGTACAAATAGATAAGCATGCCGCAGCTGTTGACCACCACTGAGAGAAGCCTGTGTGCAGTGTGCACCTACGAAGGGCTTGTCGGCTTAAGGGGACTTCACTGTCTCAGTATTCATTCCCCTTTTAAAGCTATTCCCGAGGTTGGACTGTCTAAAATAAGCAAGGGAGACTCTTTTGGGCTCAGAGGTCAGCTAGCTTACTTAGATTTCTGATTGCTACCTCCAGTTCCCCACACCACTGTCCAGGACATAGGGACAAGTGTGGTCCTCCCAGCCCTGTCCTCATACCTCATGGAGACAAAGTTCCTCTACCCTCTTTGAAAGCCACCCCCATCTTAGCCTGATGCTCCTACAGCTCCCAAGGCACAGTCTGGTGGGTCCCCAAAGAGCTAGACTATAGGAAAGCTCTTAAACTCCCTCCGAGGGGGGTCACTTACCCTGCTAGCAACAAGATGGGATCCAGGGGTGCTACATGTACCCCAAGCCTGCCCGCTAGAGAGGAGTCCGTCTCAACAGGCACGCACCTTAAATCTAGTGACCTGTCAGACGGGCTCTGCTTTCCCGTGGTGTCCTGGGGACAGTTCAAACCAAAGCAGCCTCTACAAGCTGTCTGATGCAGAAGCAGTTCACCACTCACAGGCTGTCTGGTTCTTAGGAACCATTATGAATCTCCTTATGCTTAGCATATTATTTTTGGCATACTAGGGTTTCTTTCCCCTAGGATTTGGTCAAAACAGGGAAGGATCAAAATTCGGCAGGCTGGGGGAACGACTTAGCCCCCAACTGATGGAGAAAACAAACAAACAAACAAACAAACAAACAAAATCAAACAACAATGACAAATTAGAAACAAAGAAGAGATCATTAGCAAGGCAGAAAAAGACCAGAATCTGCAATCCCTTCTGTAGGATATGAAGGGACTTGGGGAGAGCAAGCTGAAATCCTTGGGGTCATTTATACCCCTCTGGGACAGAAATACTACCAAGGAGACCCAGATCTAAGCAGAAGGTATTGGTCACCAAGGAATCCAGGCTCCCTTCCTTTGTGTAAGTGAGGAGCAGGCAGAATGGCTACTCTACAGGACTCATCCCACTAGGCTCCAAGGAAGGCAAACAGGAAGAGTGTCTTAGGTTCCAGGTAAGAGGGATGGAGGAGCAGATAGTAACCTGCCTCTCCCCTTGTGTGTCAGCTTCCTTCATTCAATGTTTCAGTTAAGCTCAAAGGCCACTCATCAGGTACCCCAGTTGCTCAAGAACTCAAGGGAGTGTGTCTGTCAAGTTCTATGGGGTCCCTTAAGGACCAGGAGAGTGTGCTGTGCAGTGTGAGCTCTGGATAAACACTGGCTAGCTTCAGGCTGCTCCCTTCTCCTCTCTCAAACTTTCCAAACGATCACCCATTGTCCCACCACAACGCCCCTAGAATTTAGGGTCATGCTAACTCACACCAAGTCCCAATCTTTCCTAAATACACCTGAGACCACAGAAACAGCCTCTCCCTTCTTTCAACTTGCATTCCAGACTCATTCAACTTGGGCCTCCTACCTTGCCCCACTCAATGGGATCCAAACCCTGAAGCCATTCAATGCTACACACAGACACCCTGGCCATGCACAGCGCTTGCCTGTCACTGTAGACTGCAGAGGGAGAAAGAGAGGGAGAAAGGAATGCCACCCACGGGTGCTGCAGACTCAGTCTTAGGACGACTTCGGAGGCCATCCGAAGTTGGGGTGTAAATGCCAAGGAGAAGGAAACTGATCAATGTTCATGATGAAGGGACGCCATGAAGAGGAAAGTCTTGTGTCTGAATGGGCTACAAGATGGGGGAGGGTCTCCCCTAACCGTCTGCCAGAACTCTTCATTGCTGACCCTGGTGCACACATGCAAATCAGGCTGACCTAGTCCACTGTCTGTGTTTGATGAATATCTATCTGCCTTGGGTAGAGGAGTCCTTCATCATTGTCTTCTATCATAAGGAGGGAGCCTGTGCTAAAGGGGGAGCCTGCTGACCTTCAAGACAGAGAAGACCCCTGGCCTGAGACTCTGGGGTCAGATTTCTCCTGCCTTCTATCTAGGAGGATGTCCAGTTCCTGCCTTCTGCCTGCCCTGTGCCTGGTGCCAGTGGCCTTCCAAACAGAAACTGTATAGCTGTGAGGTATTATGAAAACAAAAAGAAGTACATTGTTATCATTATTGTTTTTTTTTTTTTTTTTTGTCCAGTAAACCTGAGGTAAAGAATACTCTCTTTGAAGAATGTGATCAGAGAAGGAAAGAATACCTGGAAATGAAGAAGCATGGAAGAAAAGGAACAAAATGAAACCAAACGAAATGCAACCCCTCAATGTTACCAGAAGAACAGGAACAGAGGAAAAAGCTTTTCCAGTACAAAGAACTCATTTCTCAACCATCTACTTCGGGACTTGAAATTTAAGCAGTAAAATAATATATTATAACAATGTTTCTAAAATAGCAGCACACCGTGAAACATTACAGCTAGATACTGTTAATGTGAATGGGGATGAACGATCTTAGCTTCTTAGCAGCGAAAAATAATAATAAACAGAACAAAAGAAAATGAAAGATAAGAGACCCTTAGATGTTTCTCCATCTTCAACCCTCACACTATAAAACAAGGCAGAACCTATGTATAATTCTTCAAAGCAGCCCTGTTCTGATCTTTTCTCTAAAAAAAAGCAGATATTTTAACAAATAGCTTCATAACCTGTCAATTATAATTGTGCAAAAAAAAAAAAAAAACCCACCAAAACCCAAGTCAACTGTGGCTCCAACTTCTGTTTACTGACTGTCTCAAAGAAGTGGGAGAGGAAGTCTTCAAGTACAATGAATACAACTTTGCACTAAAATTAACAAACAAACAAAACAAAACAAAACAAAACCAAAACGGAAAAGGGACCAAAATGCCACACCCTGATGTTCAGCCTTTGCACCAGAAGTAACTTTTCTTTCCTTGTCCAAAGGAGAAAAACATAAAATGGGATTCAATCCTTCTAAGCCATCAGAATGCTTTAGACCTTTGTATACAGGTTTCCCGAGGAATGCTGGGATGAGGATATCAGCAGAGGGTTTTCTCAGCCCTGGTAGGGACACCAGAGCTGGGTACCAGAACATCAGACTCCAGAAATGAACAGTAACTGGAAGAGGTCAGGAAGGGGAGGGGCAAAGAAGGAAGGCATATTCAACATGATTTGCATAAACCATCCCATATCCCACCCCACCCTACCCCAAAATTTTCAAAGTGCTTTTCTAATGGAATGGTTTATAACAACGTTAAACTGTGGACCAGACATGCCAATCAGCACCAAAAGTTAAGGGTTGCTTCTTTTTTTTCTTAACAAGGGGATTAACGATCACCTCACCCTCTTCCGTTACATAAGAAAGCTTTGTTTCAGATTCTGTCTGTGGTCTCCATCTGTGCCCTTTTAGATGAGTTTTGGTCATGGCCCATTGCGAATTCCCTCCATCAGATAACAGTAAAATACATCTACAATGAAGCGTGTTTGGAAGAAGCCCAATTCACCAAACATGAGACTTAGGAGCCATTCATCTGTGTCCAACTGGCAAAAGACATATCCCTTAGGTAGCAGCTACTTTAGTCAGCAAGAGTACGCGATGGAGAGACCCGACCACGCTCAGTCTTGGGAACACATAGTGAGGCATCTAGGGGCTTTTACATCCAAAATGGTTCAGCCATGTGGTCGGGTGGTTTTGCGAAACCTCCCCGGCATGTCCCTTCTCGTTTCTGATTCCTTCTTGGGTTCACTGCTTTGCAAACGACTCGTGCCGTACTGGCACCCACGGTTCCTTGCAATTCTACTAAAGGGGGCATATGCACTAGTTCACAAGCACAAAAGACAGTCTCCTCTAATTTGTTCCCATATTGCAGGTATGCACACTCTCTAGCTAGTCTGCAGGTTCTCCTGTAAGCATCTCACTATGACTTTTACATCATCAAATAATAACGGTTCGAGTGTACAAGGGATCCCCTTATGCTGGACTTTGAACAGGCACCACATGCGTTACAACTATACGGCCTTTTCCTCTCACTTCTAAAAGACCTTTAAATAAGATCTAGGTGGGGGCAGATTTTGTTTTTGTTTTTGTTTTTTTTTTTTAAAAGTTTCATCCTAAAACACAAAGAACAAGACATAACTAGAGAGAGAAGGGGCTAGCAGATGACGAACACGTCTCTCTCTTGCCACCTGAATGGCTTCCTCACAGGTCAACATCCCGCACATCTGTAGGGGTGGTGGCTTGGTCAGGATCTTCCACAGACTTGGATCCGTTGTGCTGCTGCTGCTCTTGACGGAACTGCTGCAGGCTGCTCAGCAGCACAGCTTCGATTTGCTCCTGGCAGGCTTTGAGACAATCCTAGAGGAGAGAGGTGCAGAGCGGGCTATTAGCACATGCAATCACATAGAACGCCTCCCAAAGGCAGACACTATCCAACTCACATTCTGATTTGCCTGTGAGGGAAAAACAGAAATGTTCTCAAATGCCATGGAAACTACTTAGTACACAAAGTGGGGGAGGGGGGTGTCCCACAGCAGGCAGCATCAGTACCATCTGGGAACTAGCTAGCAGCCTATCCCAGACCAAGCTGATCAGAACTGGTGCATCAGCTGAAGCCTTAGAAATTCCTATTCCAAACTACATTGACTGGAAGGTGATCCAGCTACAAAAAGCCCTTGCCTGGTCATCAACGGATCAATTGGAGGTTTCTCTGTCTGGGAGAGGTGGCACAGAAAGTTTGGTTCCCGCAAGGTGTTACACTGTAAGTCAAGCAAGCAACCATGGAACGGATAGAAGGGCAACGCTTAAAGTGTTCAGAAACGAAACATCCCTGCATTCTTTTACCACCCTTGGACCCCTTTCACAAAAACACAATGCTTACTGTTTACAAAACTCGGGACACTCGAGCTTGTCCAATTTGGGAATAAGCAAGGTTTTGCACTGTTGCCTTTATTAGTCTATATTTGGTAGGGAAAATCCAGAGTGAGCTGCCCCAGGCAGAAGATTCTATTAGCTGGGAGACATGGAATGTGAGGGCAAGTCGCGGCTGTCACTGGGATGGGACTAAGGCTCGGGCTAGAAGGTTGTGGGGGAGGGGCAAGCTAAGGAACCGGCCCCTAGCAGGCCCCTAGCAGGGATTTTCATCCTAGTTTCTCCATTACACCTCCCTGCACTACGAAGCATCCTGTGCATATAGAAATGGTGCTAACTCAAATCTCCCGGTACCTGTTCACAGTTCAACACAAACTTCCCTCTGTTTATTTCAATGCTTAGACCTCACCACCTAGAAATTGCTATTTTTCCCCCCAAACATAAAGGCATTATCTTTATTTCCCAAAGACCTGAAAATCAAGTTGGCAACAACCTCTAAGGAGCAAAAGTTTCCATCCTCTAGTCCCGCCCACCCTACCCCTCCTTGAGCTCCTCACCCCCCCCCCACGCCACCTCCATTTTTTTCTTTCCTATCTCTCATCTGCTCCCCAGTTCAAACTGTAGCTTGAAGATGAGGAATGGCAGCAGATCAAGAGCAAAGGTCAGAGGCTGAAATGTTCTCCTGAATCTAGAAGGGCGGGAAGCACAAGGGTGGGCGGTGGGGAGGGATGTCTGGTGCTCTCTCTGCATTGGCAGGGCACGGCTCCATTTGCAAACCCCAATCTTGGTTTCTCCAAGTATAAAAAGTAGCAAACTAATAAATGATTGGTGTGTGTGTGTGTGTGTGTGTGTGTGTGTGTGTGTGTATTTTAATGGCTCCGTCCGTCTGTCCAGGCATCTGAAAGCATCCTTTGGATTTTGCGACTCGTTTTTCTCAGGCTGGCTGAGTAGTTGAAACTTTCAGCACACAAACATGCCCATCCTAGATTTCTGTGAACAAAGGTATAGATCACCAACTACTTAAGACAAGGATGTGTCACAGGTTGATCCTAGAGATAGTGTGGTCCAGCATTGGGGGGAGGGGTCACTGGGTCACCAGGCTAATTTCAACAGGACCAAGTAAAAGACTCATGTGCCAAGGCTCTAACATCTCTCATCCTGATCCTTGGTACCTGCCAACCTCATTAGCAACTAAAAACTCGGGTCCTGAAATCTTCTCATTTGTTTGCCATGTTTCCTGCTAGGCCAATCTGGCAGCATTTGGTGATGTTAACAACTTTTTCTTGGGAGGCAGAGAGAAAGAGTGGGAACACCCCAGTACCAGAGACAGCAACCACAGCCATGCCTCCAATCATGTACCTGGCCTCCAATCATGTACCTGGCCACAGAAATCGAGTCCTACCTGAGGCATAAGGTCTGGGAGCTTCTGGTATTTTAAGACTGTACCATTTGTAGCTGATGAGGGACCCTTTGTGAGGCTATGTGGTGGGGCTTGAGAGGAGAGCTCTGAACCATTCCATTTGAAAGGAAGCTGAGGAGAAGGCTGGAGGATTATGCATCTGAAGACAGCCTGGGCTGCAGAGTGAGACCTTCTGTGAATGATGAGGAATCTTTATGGTGTGGGGAGGGGGAGCGCAGTTACTTGGTGAATATTTTCTGATGTAACTTACAAGGGAGATTTTGCTCTACAGTAGGAAGTTTTGTGCCTCTTGGCCAAGTCCATACAATTTTTTTTTTTTTTTTTTTTTTACTAGTCTGCTATCTTCTGATCCCTGGAAAAGATCATCTGGGTTGGCACATCTACCCTGTCATCATGACCCTTGTACATCTCCATTGTATTAATCATGCCAGATGGTCCTCAGAAATCAGCCTGCAGAAAGCTTAAGAACTTGGCTTTAGGATCTGCAGTGTCCCTACTCTTCCTTGTAAGCCTTTCCTTCTAGTTGCCCAAGATTTTAAAGGGATAGTTGTGAGAAACCCCTACAGGGAAGACAAGCCCTCTGGCTGTCATTTCCTCTGCATGTTCAGAGCCAAGGGCTCATGATGATGCAAGAATGATGTAACGGTCTAGCCAAGGGTAGGCTCACCGAGTAGTCTAAGCACTTGAGGAAGACCCAAAGGTTTCATATAAACTCTATGCTCTCCCTTCCGAGTGTTAACTGAAATTCAAATTATTACTGATTCTAGATGATCCCTGATCTTTGCTCCCTCTCATTTGGAGAGGGGAACAAGGACTGATACAGTTATCCTAGAAAAGATTGCTACAACGCCATCTGCCATTCACCCAGTAGACTGCTAAACCTGTCAGGTCTGCTTAATTGTCCATCAGCTTCCACTTCCTCATTAAGTGGTCAGTTATTAGCTCTACTTTCAACGAGGGTCCCTCAGTCCTGAGCCAGCCAGGTAGTGTAGGAAGTGTAGAACATAATCCTTCCTGAGGGTGGAGAAACCTACATGGTATTCCTCCGACATCCATCAATCATCAGTCAATCAATCAATCAATCAATCATCCATCAATCAATCCCAACAGTTACAACCACCCCAGCTATGTAGAAGCTCCTCTTGGAACCTATAGGACAAATGTACTTCCTGTGAGCTGGCAGAAAACAAGGAAGAAGACACCACTGTAGGGGAGTGTGTACATAGGTTTGTGTAAGCATGTCTGTGTGCAAGCAAGCAAGCAAGCAAGCAAGCAAGCGTGTGTGTGTGTAGGGGTGATGACAACAGTTGCCCTGATCAAAAGATGCTACATCCATGTGACAAGCAGAAACTCCAGGACCTCAGCTTTGTGGCAGCCTCCGAAAGCAGCAGGCATTGTGTTAAGATGCCCCAAATTAAGCTGATTAAAAGGAAAAGCCATAATGATAGTCTGTCAGCCTGGACAGGTGGTACTCCACTGCGCTGGAGGTCGGGCACCCCTCCAACTCCTCTGATGACGGCCCCCTCCCTGTACTACCCTGGCCCCCCATCCTCAGAGCCCTGACAGCAGCGGCTGTGATCTCCAGCTCGTTACTCAGCCCCCAACTTCCTCCACTTGCTGGCTCGAGCTCTCTGCCCCGCACCCTCCACTGCCTCCATGAATGGACCCACGGAACTCCAACCATTAGCCCCCGGTGTAACTGCATCCATCCATTGTCAGTACACACGCACTGCACTCAACAGTGGGACAAAGGGCTGAATGAGCCGCAGACCCGCGGCCAACTCAGGCAGAGACAACTTAGGAAACTATCTCATTCTTCCTTTCTTCACAGGCTGCTTGGCTCATTTCCTTGCATACAGAATGAGGCGGACAAGAAATGAGGAGGGAGGCAGGGAGGGAGGGAGGGAGGCAGCCCCCAGCTCTACCCACCTCCCCACCCCCAGACATGCTTTCCAGAATTCTTACCCCCCCGCCCCCCGTAAAGCACACTGAAGACAGCATTGGTCAGAGGCACTTTGAGAATACAAGTTTCAAGCCAAGGGGGGGAACAGAAGAGATGATGGGGAGCCCCTCTCCCCAGAAAAGTTTGGGTCCCAAATGAGCCATACTCATTTAAGTTATTTGTTTTGTAATTACTCACTGAGAAGCTGTATCATAAAATGCCAAGATGACCCTAAGGGGAAGAATATTCTAGAATATTCTAGAATCTATTCTAGGCAGTTCTGGAGAACATGGCAAGGGGTTCTGTCAGGCAGAACTGACAGTATTACTAGAGCCTGTATTTGTTCTATTAAATATCTTCTAGAAACGTCCTCAAATCTTTATAGCATGGAAACCTCAATTCAACTTTTTTTCCCCCTGTCTTGAACTATTGGGGATTGAACCTGGAGCCTTGCACCTGTCAGGCAAATATTCTACCACTGAGCATCATACCAGCTCTACTCCATACTGACTTAAGTGTGTGACTGACCGTGAAATTAAGAGGTCGCTCTAAGATAAATCTTCTGTTTAATTATGTACATGTAGATAGACAGGTAGACAGAGACAGATGATCAATCTTTCCTAAGGTTCTGAATGAATGAGAGGCACATTTGAATGTCCTTCCATCCTTCCCTCCCTTCCTCCAGCCTTAGTTTCCAATGACTGCTAGAGGCTTAGGATAAAAAGCCAAGTTCAAGGTAGGTCTGATTTAAGAGGCCCTACAGTCAAGTGAACCACAGCAAGATTATACTGTGGAGGGAAACAGAAAGGGAACCAGATTCTGTGGAAGCCTGGGATGGCCAATCCCTGCTCTCAAACTCCCCCTTGGCAACAGAAGTATCTGGGTATGTAGAAGTTCCCTGAGAGCCAGCAGGCCTCCCTGGCTAGTGTCTGTTTTTAGTAACTCTTAACTTATGGCTGGAAGGGAAAAGGACTAAAATACACTGTCCTCTGAGACTTCCCTCCATCCCTGTAAGACTGTCAGGCTTCTCACTCGGACTTCTCTTTGGAATGGAGCAGTCCAATTGACTTTGGCAACCAGATGGAAAACAAAGCCCCATTTTCTCAGAGCCACGTGGGTCCCTGTAGCGCCAGCTATCTGCTGCCAGTGAGCTGGGGGATGTTGTCTAGCTGTGGCCAATGAGTCCAGGGGACCAACTTTCAACCTTGACCTCGGGCCATCCGTGAGAGTAGACTATGGTGGCTCTGAAAAGACCATGAAGAACGCGGGGAACTCAGGAACGAGAGTCAGCTATCAGTGGCTCCTGGCTTCTATTTGTCCTGGGGATTGGTTTAACTTCTCCACAGGAGAGCAACATACCAACTGACATTTCACAGGGATGGTCCATATGAGTGTGGTCTACTTATATGAATAAAATATCATGGCATGGGGCTGGAGAGATGCTTTAGAGGTTAAGAGCACTGGCTGCTCTTCCAGGGGTCCTGAGTTCAATTCCTAGCAACCACATGGTGGCTCACACCCATCTGGAATGGGATCTGGTGCCCTCTTCTGGCCTGCAGGCAGGCATGTAAGCAGAACACTGTACCTAAAATTGATCATTTTTGGTGCATTTTGGTGCAATGTACATTCATACTGTATGTTATGGCTAGGATGCTCCACTTCCAAATGGAAACTCTGTGTGCACTTGCATTGTCTGGCTGGCCTTCCTTCCTTCCTTCCTTCCTTCTGACCAACCTTTCTTCCATTTTTTGTTTCTATGATTTTGACCTCTCCAGCTGCTTCATGTAGGACTTCTCTTTTGTGTCTGGCTTATTTCACTTAGCACAATGTTTTCAAGCTTAACCGCATACTAAGTGTTTATAGGATGACATTTCTTTTGGAAGGCTTTCTGATATCCCATCATGTGGACATACCACATTTTGTTTCTCTTAGCCCAAAGACATATTTTGCTTTTTTTTTTTACTCTGCTCAAATTTTGCATTAGGCATCCTGAGTTCATTTGCAGACATGCCCTGCCTCTCTTAAGTTCCTCATGCTAGCATTTGTGAGGACCTCCGCAAGAGGCCACATAGGTTCTGGGAATCATACCCAGGTGTTGGGAGAGCAGTCAGAGCTTTTAATCACCAAACTATCTCCAGCCCTTACTTTCCATTCCTTCATTAATCACCAAGTTATTGTCTGTGCTCAATCTGCCCATCCCAGCTTCTATCATGGTGTCTAGGGACCAGGCCTTGCTCATCTCTGCTCTGTAAGGCAGCCTTCTGCAACAACTGCACATTCTAAGTGCTTCCAGAAGTGAGTCTGGGGTGTGATTCAAACATACCACTTCTTCATTCACAGAATGGTGAGCAAAGGTCATGATATCAGAAAATCAGAATTCCCTCTCTCCCACTGATCAGCAGTGCATTCTAAAGGGCGGCTGATTGGCCTTCATTCAGACTTTAGCCCTTCAGACAACACACGATGATGAAGGGGAGGCCATGCAGGCATACCCATCCTTTCCCCTGAAAACACTTCTGGGAAGTGAATGGGTAAGCTTCAGGGAGCCAGGTGTACACGTGCAACTCTGAGGCAGCAGCTGTATACCTGGACACGTGCGGATGTTTTTAGCAGCTCCTATGTTCATGCTTGGATTTCAGTACTTCATGGTTTACTCTTGGGCCCATTGTGAGGCTCAAGCATGGACCTGCACCCTAAAGTAAAACAAGACACTGCTCCCTTATAGAA
The DNA here is from genome assembly GCA_902729485.2 of Mus minutoides. Taxonomy (NCBI): domain Eukaryota; kingdom Metazoa; phylum Chordata; class Mammalia; order Rodentia; family Muridae; genus Mus; species Mus minutoides. The sequence continues at coordinate 670,437 of LR750275.1, forward strand.
ATGAGGTGCCAGGGACAGTCAAATGGCTCAGTAGGTAATAGTGCCTACCACTAAGCCTGCTGACCCAAGTTCGATTCCCAGGACCCACATGGTAGAAGAGACCATTTCCATAGCAGGCTGTTCTCTGACCTCCTCATGCACCTTGTGGCACACATGCACACACACAAATAAGCAAAGGCAATTCAAGAGTTTGTTAAAAGAAATAAAATACCAGATCTCCAGCTGTCATAGATGGGAGCTGCTGGTTTGTATTGACCCCAGTCTGACAGCAGACGGGGGTTACTGGGGTTCTCTGAGGGCTGCACGGTGCCCGAGAGGGGAAGGTGGCATTTCCAGTGTGCAGGATACAGGATAGTGTGCAGCCATACAAACTGGGGCGGAGACAAGAAAGCCTCCCTCTGTGGGAGCTCGATCATTTCTGCCCCTGTGTACCAGTAAAGAGGAGTGGGGTGAGAGAGAAAAGCAAAGAAGGGGGGGCCCTGGTGGGGATGTCAGCCAATCAGAGCCGGCCTACAACTGTCAAAAATGTGGTGACACCGGAGGGTCAAACTGTCTTTGTGGGCATTGTATGTTTCTTTGTGTGTATGTATGTATGTATATGGGTGTACACGTGTGTTTCTATGTGTGTATGTGTCTGTGTAGCTTTTTTTTTTACTAGATATTTTCTTTATTTACATTTCAAATGTTATCCCCTTTCCTAGTTTCCTCTCTGAAAACCCCTCTATCCCTTCTCCCCCTCACCCCAGCTCACCCACTTCAGCTTCTGGCCCAGGAAGTCCCCTATACTGGGGACTTCCTTCACAGGACAATGTGTGTGTGTGTGTGTGTGTGTGTGTGTGTGTGTGTGCGCGCGCGTGGTGTTCAGAAGTTGAAGAAAGGTTTGTTTTTTACTGGCTAGCATCGTATCTATAAAGTAATCCTTAGCAGGAGACTAGGAAAAGTGAAGATTAGGGCTTGGGTTGAGCCCCTACACACACACACACACACACACCTCTGAGAGTTAGAAATGCATTCTTCATGCTGTGCTGGGGTGGGTGGGTGGGAGGACTTCACAATCCATGTCCTGGAGTGCTGGCTAAAAAGCATGCATTTTGGCACCAACATTTCAAATGCTCTGTTTAAAACCTGGTTCAGAGAAACCCATGGTTAGTTCTATCAAGGCTATCTGAGCTAGTGTAAAGGCCAAATACAGGTGAGTTGCTGGATGGCCATGAGCTTCCTGAGTTTAAACAGCCTGTGCTCAGCAGACCTCAGCGAGGCACCAGCCCCAGGCCTGTGCATCACACCGCATGACCCTTGAACCCAGTAAACTCCCTCACGAGGCAGTCTCAATGCCCCTGAATATCCAGAAAGTATCTTGTGAATCTCCCATGCCTTCCCAAGCCAAGCTTCTCCTGGTGAAGCACCAGGACCTAAGAGCCAACAATACTCCCCTCTCTGCTTGGCCTTTCCACTGAATGCCTTCTGCAAAATACAAAGCTCCCAAGAGCCACAGCGGTGAGCAAAGTTTCCAGGCTGGAGACAGAGCTCAGAGGATTGGGTCTTGGCTCTGCTGTTACCTGACCCACCTCTCCACTGCATCCTCTCTCTGCTGCCTCAGGGTGGGATGCAGGTAACTGAGCTCTGAGAGTTATCCCAGATGGAACTCTCTCCAGCTGTTACATCCTAGTCAGTGAAATCAGGACCTTGTGCGATCCTGGTCCATCTCAAAACCTCTGTGTTTAAGATCCCTGAATTCTGGCAGCCAGCAGCAGCCTTGGGGCCATCCACACAGAATGGAAAAAGCCTAAAGCTAATAATAGCTCCTGAATTTCTACTGCACTCGATTCTTGTGTGTTTTGCCATCCACCAGAACGTTGAGCAAAAAGAAAGCCTGAGACAGGATGGCGGGAAGGCTGACTGGCTGAGGTATCACTCACAAGGCCAACTCTCAGATCTGCTCCGTCCATCACAGGCACAGGCCAGCTTTAGCTGTCCCCTCTTTGTGCCTTCCCACCTCACTGGAGAGTGAGTGAACCTGGACTCTCTCCATGCAGAGCAGAGCCTGACAACGTGAACATAAATGGACATGAACCCTACAGTGCAGAGGAAAGTCAGTCGACAGCCCTCCCCCTTCCATCAGCCTGCTGAGATCCTATCTGTATTTTAAGGTACATGCATGCTTTCAAACCCATAAGAGGAACCAGGCGGTCTTTGTGCACACCTGTAATCCCAGCTATAGGGAAGTGGAAGCAGGAGGATCACAAGTTCAAGGCCAGCCTAGGCAACTTTGTGAGAAAATAAATTTAGAGAAGGGCTAGAGATTAAGAGCACTGACTGCTCTCCCTGAGGACCTGAGTTCAATTCCCAGCAACCGCATGGTGGCTCACAACCATCTGTGATGGGATCTGATGCCCTCTTCTGGTGTGTCTGAAGATAGGGACAGTGTACTCACAGATGTAAGATAAATAAATCTTAAAAACAAAAAAACAAACAACTTAAGAGCTGATGATGTAACTCAATGGTACAGTGGTTGCCTGGGATACCAAAAGCCCAACCCCTAGTAACACACACACACACACACACACACACACACACACACACACACACCCCTCGAAGGAAGGCATCTTTCTGCTAGAGTTTGATCTTTAAAGACAAGACACCAAGAAAACAGTAACAACAACAACAAAAAAAGACTCAGAGCCACCGTCATAAACCAACCATCCTTCCTGGAACTTGAGGAGAGACATCTGGTTTCAGCCAAGGGGGCTCAGCCAAAGGAGCAGGTACCTACCACATCAGTGTGAGTGATCTTGGCCAGCAGCTCGGTCAGGGCATCACATGTGAGTGTATTCACTTCGTCATCCTGCTGAAGCCCACAGATGGCTGCTCCCACGCTTCCAGTTGCGATCATCGACGGTGGGTACATGGCAAACTTGAAGTCTGCAAAGAACCAGAAGCTTAAAGTCAGGCACAGAAGGAAACCAGGGCCCAGCGCTCGCCAGACAGCAGATGCGCAGAAGCTGGAAGGTGTGGACCTGCTGTCCTAGGACCCCTGGATCTACAGCCAGTGTCTCCCTCGACTCCTTCCTTCCACGGGAAGCCCTTTATTGATTTGTCAACTGTGGATATTCTCAAAGACACAGAGGCAGGAGAGGAAGGATGCCTATCTAGTCACCCAGACACTCGGTGCCCTACACGTCAGCTCATAACGAGAATCCTGGGCTGAACATGGCACACTCAGAGCAGCCTGGACTCTTCCCTTCTCTTGGGGCAATGCCCTCTTATAGCAGAGCATCACAGAGAAGCTTTTACAACAGAAAGAGAGAGCCAGTACCTCCGCATCAAGGTTCTACTGTTCTTAGACACTCCACGAATCAGTGAACCATATATACTCCTCCCACCTGGGCTCAATCCCAGGAGCACTGGGTAGGCCTGGCCGTCTGTCTGTCTCTCTCCTCGGCTTTGTTCCTTTCACCGCTCACCACTTTCACCTTGAGGGCCATATATTATAATGGGGTTTCACCCAGCTCCTGCTGGCCTGCTGACCCCTGTCTATCTATGTCTTCTCTATTCTGGCTGGCTGATGTGATGAAACCAACCTCCCTCCCTGGCTCTTGCTCTGTTGTAAGTCTCCCCAATATGGGCTACGGGAGACTTTCTCTATCTAATAACCTTGTTAGCTGCTGTGTGAGGCATTCATAGTGTAGACGAGGCAGCCAGCCCATGGCCCTGGGCCCACAGAGGCCCTGGGTGAGAGCACCTGTCAGTGACAGGTCACTAAAGTGCTCTCGTGTTCCCTCCCTTGTGCTGAAGCAGCAGATATGGAGAATACCCAACGTTCCTGCAGAACTTTGCACTCACACTGCTAACAAGACCAACTCAGGGTTAGCACGTGGAGCCAGAAAGGGTGTGCAGCTTGACCTGGGTGCAGGTACAAGGCCGGGGAGGGGGTCTTTACCTCTTCCCTTTCCCTAAGAAAGTACTTAGAGAAGTCCTTCTAGGGCAGAATCTGACTGGCTCTTTATTCCATGCTCCAGTATGTACATCTACTTCCCCAGTGGAAAAACAGGTGCTCCCAAGAAGTAGCAGTTTCTTACGGCTGGATAGCCAGTTTACTACACAGCAGTATATCCTAGTTTGGTGTGTTATACTTGGCTTAACATACACTCTATGGGTATCTTTGAAAGGAACTTTTCTGACCTACAAATTTGCTGGGTGGCAGTGGCACTCAGGAAACAGAGACAGATGGATCTGAGTTCAAGGCCTGCCTGGTCTACAGAGTGAGTTCCAGGATGGCCAGGGCTATACAGAAGAAAAAAAAAAAAAACAAAACCCAAAAAACCCCACCAAAACCCAAAAAACCCTATCTTGAAAAACAAGAGCAAAAATACAATTTTACCTTTTTTTCACCATGCTATCCTGAGGATTAGTTACAAGAGCCCATGCTATTCTCATGCATAGAACCTGGCTCAGGGTAAACCTTAAATGTCAGACGTTGGTCAACTTCGCTCCTAACCCTCACCCTGCTTGCCACGCAGTCCACATTGATTCTGGTGGGTTCACCTAGAGCCTGGAAGCTCTTATGAGGAGCCTCGAACCTGACCTCCTCCCTCCTGGTGGAAGCAGGGAAAGGACCCAGTACATGAGATGGGAATCTTGTGGTGCCAGACGACTGCTCGGTGCCACGCACTCATTGGGGGGCGCCGGACCTCCGATTAAAGAGACCCCAATACAGTCTGGGCTTAGAGTAACCCTCAAAGTTACCTCCTACATGCCATGAAAGGAAACACAAAAAGGGCTCCTGCCCAGAAGCCAACCACATGGGCCCTAGATTCATCTGCCACCTCCTCGTGGTCCCAAATATCCAGAGCAGCTGGGTGTCTGGGGTGGCTCCCGAATCTGCTCCCGAATCTGCAGCACTCCATATCTGCCAACTTGGAATCTGCACTGTTTTAAAAAACGTGAGATTTCATTGGCTAAACTGTTCTACACTGATGGGGTTTAAAAGTGAGTCCTGCCCAATGAGCTTATTAGTACTGAGTAAAAGTAGGAGGCTCCTGGAGGCTACTTTACTCTTGTTGTCCACTAGGGGGAGGGAGTTTGGTCTGAGATTGAGGAAAACCAACCAAGTCTGTTGTCTAAGCTTCTAACTCTCCTTCAACCTGCGGGTGAGATGCAGGTTTCAAGAACAAGACCCAGGGTGCTCTTTGGACAGCAAAGGACACCCATGATGTCACTTATCACCCACACATCTGACACCCCCAGAAAGGGTTCAGCACAACCTATCCTTATAGTTCAAGGCAGTAACTATTAATGGCGATTTAGCTTGGGTGGGAGGGAGAGAGGGGGGCTGTGGCTGGAGAAAGCTCTCATTCATCTCAGGGCCAGATGGGGCACAAGATAGCGAGTATCAGTCACAGAACTTCAGTTCAACAAGCTACTTCTCCCCCACCCCCCCAGCCCCTTGACTGCCCTCTGGGGGCAGCTCAGAGGCCCCGGGTGGAAATGTGGGTTTCATTCTTCCACCCTGGCCACCAGAGAGGCTTGGCTTACATTCTAGAACAAGAGTCAAGTCCCCGGAGACTTTCCAGGGCCACCACAGTCTGGAAATCAAATGAACACCTTTAAGAGAAGACTGGGTGTACCATAGGATTCAACCCTACCTTAGGGTTACACAGGGAGTTGGGTCCAGCAGCCACAGCGATACTTCCAATGTAAAAAGAGGCAGGTATGGGGTATCTGTACCAAGTTTAAACTCAATACCATTGAAATTGTGTGCTCAGAATGGTAAGGGGGGCCTTGCCCTGTTTGCTGACCTGGAGCCCCCCAGGAGAGAGAAGCCCACTTCTGCCTTCTCCCAAACCACACATTCTGGGCTGGAGCTGGAGTTACACTCTCACCCCACCTGAAATTCCTCCACCACAAAGGCCAGCTGGGAGAGCAGCTCCAGGTAATCCCAGACCACATCTCTGCCAGATGCCACTGTAGGCTGGACTGGGAAGGAGGACACACGTCTTTGCCCTGCCACCAACCTTACCCCACAACCCCATACAGGAAGACTGCTATCCGCCACGCTCTTCCCTCCCTGGGCCCCTGGCCTGCCCACGCTCTCTTCCCCTTTCACACACACATACGCTCAGCACGCCCCCTTGGAGGGACTGCCAGCTCTTTCACAATTGGCTTTTCCCTTAAACTAGCAACATCTCCCCAGGGCTGGCTACCTACCACCTCTTCAGGGACTGCCCCCTTCCCACGCCTTTGCGAACCCTCAAAACCCTGGACCATCCTCAGGTCCAGGGTGGAATACTCAGGACTGGAGTTAAGAGACTGAGGGTGTGAGGTGCTGGGGGCACACAAGCGCACCAGCTTGGGTTCACAGGGCACTACCCTCCCATCGTTGGTCCTTGAGTTGCTCTGAGTCTACTATTATTCAAGGGTGCTTGTGAACTTGGGTTCACTAGATCTTGGCCCCAGAAGCTCACGTCCTCAAGAGTAGTAGGCCTTTGGGTTTAGGCTGTCCAGCCTACTACCGGTCTGCTCGCCCCCCAAACTCCCCTCACCACCTTTCCACACCCACATACCAGCAGGGTTCAAAGCGTGCAGGACCCCAAATGCAGACATGGGGGCTTTGTGGTGAGACCCACCCATTCCAGGCCCAGGAGGCCTGAGCCCCTCCTCCATTCTTTCATCAGTCCACGTCTCTGGAGCAGTACTTGGCACATGGTTCTGACCCGATTGGAGATAACACTCTCCCCTCTCCTTCCCACTCTTTGGCTAAAGCTAAGGCAAGGCCCCCAACAGGCCCATCTTCATAACTGCTCCTACATCCCACTGGGCCTCTGCCCTCAGTCACTCCCAGGCTCCATATTTGGGCCCCAAAGTTGGCAGCTGCCCCAAGGATTTGGACAAGATGGCCAAGAATGGGGGATGGGATCCCCAAGAATAGAGAATGGACCTGTGGTCTATACAGAATTGGAGGAATCCCTCCAAGTCTGAGTAATTCCACCTATCACCCTACCCCCACCCCGGTGCAAGATCAGGGAGGAAGAAGTGAAAGGAACCCCCCCCCCCCACCGCCAAGACCTGTTGGTGAAAAGATAAGGTCAAAGCAGGACTCTGGCCACTGGCAGTTGGGTGATGGGGGAATTTATAGGTCCGGGGGAGGGGGTGGTGGTTAGGTGTCCTAGGGCCAGAGAGAAAAGGCTGGCTGACCCTTCCCCCACACTGAATCAGTGCAAGAGGAAAGAGACAGTTCCTAGGGAACAAAACAGCAGGTCAGTGTGGGACTGACCTCCAGAGCCCAGGCCGGTCAGCGAGAGAAGAGCAGGGAGCTGAAAGTGCTGTCCAAAGGGTAGCAAAGGCTGCGGCTTCTTATGTTCATCCTCTCTCCTGACTGTAGGAACAGCAGGGGACTCCACAAAGGAGCTGGGACACCACAAGTGTGCCACAAGGCCTGATGCAGGGCTCCCGAGGACTGCTGGTCTAACGCAAACTGAGCGTGTGCGCACGCCCCCCCCCCCCACACTCTCTAAAAAAAGGGAGATGGAATCCGACATGCCAGTGAGAGGCTGTATCCCCCTTAACTGGAGCCGTTCTCAACATCAGTGAACTTTTTCAGGAAGCTCCAGGCTTGCTTTTCTGTGGGTCAGTTTCCCTACCCACTGTGTCAAGGCTAAAGAAGGATGTATCCAAAGGCTTGTTTTGCAGATCCCAGAGGTCAAACAGCTTGAGTGAGGTCACTCAGTGGTAAGTAACAAAGCCTACCTGACCTTTGAACTTCCAACAAAGGAAGGCCCTATTGTTCATTACATCATCAGCTATACAAACACATAATTAAATGTTACAAGGAATTAAAATGTTACATTCCACCCCCACTCCCTATCACATCAACACATTCCACAACCCTGGGTGAACTGAGCTGCACCCCACTCGTGGTCAATTCTTTCTTCACCTGCTAACCCTGAGGAGATGAACTTTTGACACTTGGCCCCTGAATTCCCAAGGTTCTAGGGCAGTGCTTCTCAGCCTTCCTAACGCTGTGACCCTTTAATACAAGTTCCTCATACCGTGGTGACCCCCAACCATAAAACCATTCCATTGCTACTTCGTAACTGTAATTTTATTACTTTGTGATTTCTAATGTAGATATATGATATATAGGATATCTGATATGCAGGATATCTGATATATAAGGCCTGAGGGGGTCTCGACCCACAGATTGAAAAATGCTGTTCTAGGGTCTTCTCCCCAGGTGTGAGGCCAATAAAGCTATGTATCAAAAATCCTCTCCAGAGCTCAGAATAAATGGATCTTTGCTTAAAGGCTCACTCCCTCATCAACAGGAAACAGCAAGAAGGCAATAAACCAGCGCCACCGAGAAGGAATTCCTTCCCCCTTATCAGGGCGGGCTCCATATTTATCTTGTTGTTGGTCCTTTAACCTATATTTGCCCCCACCTTCCTTAAATTCCCCTTTGGGCTTATCTCCAAGCCGTCCTTTTCCTCAAAAGATTAGAGATTTAAACACAACCAGTGAGCAGTATCTATAATCTTCAAAGAGCACTTTAGACACCATAAACAATATTTTAGCAGGCTCCCTTCCCTTACCATACCCGCCCTCATAAAGAACTTATGAATGAAGCAGAGAGAGAAAACGTTCTAGTTCCGAGAAAGCACGAGCAAGGCTCCAGGCTGGCTTACTCAGACTTGCCTAGACCCCCAACCCCACCTCCCATGGCCCCGTGGAAGCCCCGTGAGCCCCCTCTCACCAGTAGCGCACAGAGCGATGAAGGTCTGTGCATGCTTGCGGATCAGGGACAGCTTCTCCTTTTGCTGGGGCAGCTTGCGTAGGATGTGCTCAATGAAGTCGTGAGGGGTGACTGCGGCCAGGTTCCACTTTAGCTTACCCAACACCACCAGTTCCCACTCCTGCAAAGGGAGGGAGAAAGAGGACAGAGCTCTAAGAATCCATAGGCTGACTCCAGGTCGGGGTTGGGGGCTGGGTTCCTGACCAGCTCTAATGATGCTCATCAAGGCTCCACGGCAGGATCACGATCATAAAGGGAGCCTCATTTGTCACTGTGCCCCTCATTCAGCCTTTATTCTAGTTTTCTTCCTACCTACTTCTGACTTCCACAAAAGGCTCTTGCCTGCCCACTCAGAAAGTTGGGCCTATAGTAAGATCTAGCCAAGGTCACTGTGGTGCGGTGGCAAGAATTTGTTGGCTATATCAGAAGACTAATAGTCTCTTTACTCCTCATTGGAAAAAAAAATGATGCTTACAGATGCGGAACAACAGAGGCTTCCTTGGCCCAACTCCTTGGCAGCCAGTTCGCTGGCCTTTAAACTTGTGGGGATGGGGGTGGGGGAAGTATCATTTTCCCTCTCTGCTGCCAACACCTTCCCCTTTGACACACCATGAAGAAGTCTTGGGGATATGACACTCACCCTTTCACCTAAATCTTCCCGGGCCTTTGTCTTCATGGCTAAAGGGCCTGAGGTGGTCACTTGTGACCCCATTTTGCACATCGTGATTTGGGGCAAGGTGGAGGTGCTTAAACAGGGTCCTAACATTCTTCAGCCCATGTACTGGGCTGTAACGTTCTCTTCTATGGGGCTCCACTGCACCCCACTAGTAGGCGACTTTGTGTTTCTCCCTTTGTAAAATAAACATGGGGAATAATGTTCAAAGGAACTGAACTAAATATAATAATACCCCAAGGAGATGCACATCTGGAAGTGCCTGTCTGGGATTCTACCTCTTTAAGGAAAGAAGTTTGAGGCTAGCTTGAATTATGTAAAGGTCCCATTTTTTGTTTGTTTTGGTTTTGTTGGGGGGGGGGTGCAATCAAAAGGAAAGGATCCCAGTCAATCAGTAGGATTAGAAAGTGCAGGATGCTACTACTGCCTGACAGTGACTGACTCTTCAGTTCACCTGGCTCCATCTACAAAGCTTGGGGACCGGCTATAAAGCCCCTGTCAGCTGGACCAGCTACGGTGTTTCCTGGAGCAAGCTCCCCTCACATGTAAAATAGGAAGGTTCTTCTAGGGTGCATAACTTCTGCATGGGAGGGGGGAAGCTGGCACACTTTATTTGGAGAATTGAGTTAGCTTTGCCGGTCCTGGAAAAATTAGGGTGTCTTGAAAAATACCTCTAATCCTCCAGCACACCAGCCACATAGAAGATTCTTATTCATGTTTTTTTTTTGTTTTGTTTTGTTTTTTTTGTTTTTTTTTGAGAATAAACAAGCTGGCCTCCAATTCTAATCTGTTTTTTCTCTCCCCACAAGCTTTCAAGTCAGCCCGGGCTTTTTGCTGAAAGTTAGGATAAAAAAACATCCTTAACTACGCAAAAATCAGAAATGGCTTGAATCCCAATCCCTTCCTTCTTCCAGGGCAGTGTGAGCACAAACTCATCCTCTGGCACCATTATTGAAAGAAGCAGATCTTCCAGAAGAAAGCATCTTTAGGGGCCTCTCAGACCAAACCAGAAGCAGCGGAAATCTGGCAGTGTTTCAAAGGTGAAGTCATTCAGGCCCCTCTTTGCATTCTCCGCAATTCCTCCCCCAGCCTTGCACATGTCTGCCACTAGGTGGCAGCACAGGCCCAGAAAGGACAGCTCCTCACAAAGGGCTCAGTTCAAGAAGACAGTCTTTGCCCAGGAGATTATGCAGGCCCAGGCAATGTCAGCAAGGAGGAGGGAATCCATAGAGGGGGTGGTCTTCTTCCACCAGTGCAAGGTGTGCAAACCACTGTAAAAGAGAGCTGCAGAACCTTCAGTGTGTGGCGTTAACATGGGAGTTGGGGGGAGTGCACGAGGAAAAAAAAAGGTAGATGGTTGGGGGAGGGGGGAACCAAGACAGGACCCCCTGGGGACTGTATCCAGGTCACTGTGCCTTTTGGAGCTGAACTCTCTCTCATGCTTCAGATCTCACCAATAGAAAGCCAGATGTTAGTTCTTCATCCAACTTGATATGTTCATACTTAGTGCTTTGTTGATAATTAGTGATCAGCTACTATGTTCTGTGAGACTTTATTGGTCTTTAAGGCATTACCTGTTAGACCTCCAGGGTCTTGGGAAACATCGCAAACTAGAATGTGAGAAATCAGACCGTGTTCTCGGGGTTCAGTGGAAATCTGGACCTTCATTAAAACATCATTAAAATATTTACGCCCCCCCCTCACTCACAACAGAATTTCACCCTCGTGAATTTCCATGAGGTACTGATAGCTTTGCTCACTCCCTGACATGGGAAGACTAGCTCTCTCCTACTAAAGGGCAGTCTTGGTTAGTGTGATGGGGAGGGCAGCGTCAGGAGCAGGGAAGGCAGCGTTACCAGCAGCTCCTGGGGCTTCACAGAGTTGTCGGTGTAAATGCACAGCTTTTCTGCAGTCAGTGGGATGGTCTCTTTCAGCTTGGAAGCTAGGAACATGCACACTGCGCCCAGGAGCTGAAGATGGGTCTTAGGAGTCGGGACTCCAGCCAAGAAACGGTCCAGGTAATTCATGGCCAGAGGAAAGACCTCTTCTTCACACTTCTGTTCCTCACAGACCTACAATCAGGAGTGGGGTAGGGTCCGAGGGGATAGGGAAAAATTAGTATCAGAAACAGCGGGAAAAGAAAAATAAAAGCATAATCCGTGATAACAAAAAGAATTATTTTTTTATGTGTGTGTGGGGAGGGGGAGGAGAGTAGAAAGAACAGTAAGAACAGAGGTGAGAACAGTGGGGTAAATCCGAAGGGCTCCTGGGGTTCGGGTATCCCCACAAAGCTGAAGAAGGTGATGAAGTAAAACCTCCACAAACCCCAAAGCAAAGCCCAGAGCCGCCGCCGCCTGCCGCTCCCTCTGGCTCACTTCTCAGCACACCAACTCACTCTCTTTTTTGGATTTCGTCATCTTTTCAAAAAATCAATAAAAATATTCTAGAAGCTCCGAAAGTCTACTTCTTGGTCTCGTTCGGGTCCCCAGATCCTATTCTACCATTCCCGACAATTGAAAAAAATGTCCAGGGTGGTCTCGGCGGTCCAGGGGCCGCTGTTCCGTGGGTGGGTGGAGGAGAGAGGGGGAGGGAGGAGGAGGAAGCGCGCCTTGGCCGCCGCAGTTGGAGTCGGAGCAGGGGGGAAGAGCTTTAAAAAATTATTAAAAATCGAGGAAAAATCATAGAAACTCTCTGTGGGCCTGAAAACCCCAGAGAGGCCTCAGGCTCCCTGAAAGAGAGGTTTCGGGTGTCCGTAAGGTCCGTATCTCCACCCCAGTGGCTCTAGATCGCAGCGGGGAAACTTGCGGAGTGTTCAGCTGCGGCCCACAAGGGCAGTAACTAGGAAGGCTGTGCCCCTCTGGGGGTTGGGTGAGACGAAACCAGAGAAACCCCCTCCAGGAGGCATGCAGGACTCTGACCTCTCATTTGGGGGTGCCCCCTAGCCCGCTCTCCACACCTCCTCCCACCCCCCACCCCCTGCTTCCTACCCCACCCAAATCTGCGCGCTCAAGACGCAGCCAAACTGTAAGTAACCTTGGTGAACCGAGGGCTGGGGAAGAGGGCACGATCAGAAAGAGGGTGCCCAGGATCATGGGGTGCTGAGAGGCGGTGGGGGGGCCGGCGAATGTTGCCAGTCCTTGTAAATGGAGTTTGCAAAGCAACATGGCGAAACCATGGCAGGTCCAGAGCTGTGCATACGTGGGCACCCTGCTCTCTCGGCAAAGATTGCAAGCAAGGCTAAAGCAGCGGTTCTTTCAGATTGCCCTAAACGCACGTTTTTTTTTTTCAGTGTGACTTCCGGGGCTCTCCTGAATTCCCTGTTTCTCTCCCACCCCCACCTCCCGCCAAAGTGCCAACGCGGAGTCCTAAGGCTCAGACGGTTTGCCCCAACCTTGGGAGGGGGAGGGTCTTTATATGTTGGTATGGATTGTTAGGTCGCACACCCTCTGGGGCCTCACTGAAGGCAGCCGGGGTTGCTTCCACACCACAGGTCAGAAATGGAGATGGGAAGACGAGGAAGCCACATGCAGGCACACGCGCGGGATGCCAAGCACCCCCCCCCCGGGGGGGAGGACATCCTCACCTAACCCACGTTTTCCTCCACTAGTTAATCTAGCAAGGGACAGAATTAGCGTCTCGCCCAAGGGTGCGGGGCTACCTCGCGCACGAGTTGGGGGGGGGGGGCAGCGCACGGGTAGTCCTCCCGCAGTTTTTAGGATCTTTGAGTGTTGGAGGTAGAGATGGAGCGGCTGGGCTTGCCTCTCCCTGAGAGCGTCGCCCGCACACCTACCTCTAGCATCCAGGTGGCTACCATCCTGCGCATGTACGGTTGGATGTCCTTCTGCACGCACTTGAAATAGGAACATTGCGGGAGGTAGCGCTCCTCGATGGTCAACAGGTTCTGCAGGACTCGGTCTTCCAGCAGGTTGCGGTCCGGCACGGCCCTGCGGACCGGGTCCACCTCGCAGCACAGCAGCTCCATAGCCAGCCGGCCACCACTCGGTCCCGACTGTAAATTTTTTTTATTTTTTTGGAGGGGTGGGGGCAGGGAGTGTTTCCCTTACCTCCTTCCTTTGGCTGAATGGGAGATTTGGGAGAGGAAAGAAATGGCAAAGAGAGAGGGAGAGAGAGAGAGAAGAGTGGAAGGTGGGCGAGCGGAGCCTCAAGGGCCGCCTGACTCGCACCGGTCCTTCCCTCCGAACTGCCCGGCTCTCCTCAGCTCGCTCTCCTCTCTCTCTCTCTGAGGCAGTGACGCAAGCTGGAAGGGCAGTTAGATCTCCTCCCCCTCTCAGGTTCCTCCTCCCCCTTTCCTCCCCTCCTCTGGCGTCCCTCCCTCCTTTCAATCTCCCCCCCCCCTTCCCTCTTGTTATTAAGGAGCACAGCAGCTGGCCTGACTAAACTTCAAACACGATCCCCTGCTCCCCACCCCCAACCTCTCTCCCTACTTCTCCGAAGCCCTCTCCCCAGCCAGCCCCGCATGCTAGGGGCCCCGATAGGGGAACCCACAAACCCCATGGATTCCTATTGATTATCCTTTCTGACATTCTGTAGGCATACCATGGGGCATAAAGTGTGTGTGTGTGTGTGTGTGTGTGTCTGTGTGTGTGTGTGTGTGTGTGTGTGTGTGTGTGTGTGTTCTAACCTTGGAGGCTTGCAATGTGATCAAAAAACCAGCTCACTATTCAAATTCAGGTAGATAGATTTAACATGTGGATGAATTCAGATAACTTAGAAGTAGACCCCTAAATGAGGAACAAGGAAAGGCTGATTTGAGAAAATTGCAATCTCACAAACCCAGGGATAAAGGTTATGCCCCTCAAGCTTAGACTCTTGATAACTTTCAAGCTGTTTTCCGGCCCTGAGCCATGTGCGTGAGGAGGAAGAGGAGGAAAGGGTGGATGTTGGAGAAAGGGGTGCTTTTCAAGTGACCCTCCTGCAGAAACCTTCCTGTTCTTGGGGGCGCCATTGGGCAACGCGGCCAGCCGCTCAGGGCGGCCGCAGGCCCGGGGGCTGGGCTAGCAGCGGTTCCTCCGCGGGCCTAGACCACGCAGGAAAAACCCGCTTCCTCGCCCCTGCATCTGCTGACAAGCCGCCCTAGGTGTCTGCGCGGAGCGTGGCCACATTGATACAGCTTTCTAGGAAATGGCTCGGGAGGGGCCAAGGAGGGGGAGAGGAAGGGTTTAGGTTTGGCTCTCCCTGCGCCAGCAAGGCCACCCTTCCTTTCCCCAGGGGCTCCTGAGTCCTGCACCCCTCAATCCCTGACCCCGTGGGGGCTCGCGCCTCATCCTTCCGCCAGGATTTTGGGGTCGGCTCTGACATGTGCTCTAAAGCATCCTGTGGTCAAGGCTGTTGGTAGAGGGGGACACGTTGGCATTTCTTCACCTCCTTCCTGCTCCGACCCTGCCTTTAACTATATTAAAGGAGGGAGGAAGGGGCGAGGACCCAGTGGCCCCCGCATGGTGGCCACGCTGACACGTGCAGATAGCATGGCGTGGGTTGCACCTCTCTGGGCACACGGAGGGCCACTGAGACCCTCTTTCCTTAAGAACGGGGGCCAATTAGGGACGCTGAAAGCTAGCGGAGGCTGAGGGAGGGGTGGCACGCTGTGGGAGCACCACCCGTGGGCTTTCGGAAAGGCCCGGGAGGGGAGGCAATAAAGCCGAGGTGCAAGCGATTAACTCCGGCCCTGGGCCAGCCCCTTTAAACGAGGGTGGGGCGGAAGGGGTGGGCGGGGGGAGGGGATATCACTTTAAAAGGGTGAGTAAGAGTTTGGGGCGCCGTCTCCCCTCCCTCTATTTGCATAGCCAATAGCTCTGGGGCTCCTGCTACTGCGCGCTGATTGTTACCGGGCAGATTACTTTTTTTTTTTTTTTTAAAGTAGGACGCCTTCTCCGCTACATCAAAAGGAAACCCGGGGAGGGCGGAGGGAGAGCGGGTCCCGGGCGGGCTAGGCTCGCACAGGGGCCCGGGCTCCTCGGACCCTATCAATGGCAGCGGGAATTAGTATCCAATCTACTGCATGTAAAGAAAGGGGAGGGAAGGGGCGGGCGAGGAAAATGTGTAATTGCAATGGAAGCCATTAGCTTACGGAGGTGGGTGGGGGAGAACTCATTGAAAAACTCAAGTTGCAAACTTCAGACGGAACCGTCCTGCGCCCAAGGTGACGCTTGTCTATTGCACTCTTTCCATCACTTGTGGGGTTTAATCAAGATGGGCTTCCCGAATAGAGGTTTTGGTGTTACCTGCATAGATACATGAATTTATGCTTTAAGACCCCATAAAGCAATTACTCAAAAATTCTCCAGGGCCACCTCGGATGAGCACAGGGGCGCAAAGTACGGGGCGTCAGAGCTGTACTTAGGTATTCATCTACCCCAAACAAGCGCGGGGGGAGGGGCGGGGGGAATCCTATTTTTTTTTTCCACACCACTCGAAGGCTAGCCACGCAGTCTCCTCCGCATCTCCAGTGAAGACAGCATCCGGAGATCGGGGGCGGAGAAGAGGCGGGTAGCCGTCGTCGGGGCTAGCCCACCCGGAGGATAAAGTCTGGGTGGTAGGTCCTCCCAGAGCCAGCGGAGGGCCCCTCGCCTCTTCCATCCCCCACTCCTGGCTTTGCAGTGAAATTCCAGCGGGGAGGGGATCTTGGGGGTGGGAGAGGTGGCGTGCGGCTGGGAGGGCTGCGGAGGAGGGGGGAAGAGGGTCGCAGGACGGAGGCCCCTCGGTCTGGAGATGGGAAAGTTAAAGCGTGTCCCGCAGGAGAGGCCCTCTGCGGCAGCTCCCCCATCCTCCTCCCCCTCTTACTAATGAGGGTTCCCGAAGGTGAACCTCGCTGCGAATCCGTCCCCAGCACGTGGGGTGCGGCGTGAGAGGGTGCGGAGGTTGGCAGCACGTCCCTTGAGAGGTTGGGACTCGAATTGTGTTTTCTCTGTCGGTTGCCACTCTGACCACGTGTTTAAAAATCTTCATTTCTTTCTTTCTTTCTTTCTTTTTTTTTTTTTTTAATAAAAAGTGCGCCAGCTAGTACACGAGAAAGGGCATACCGCCTTAGGGGCAAGTGTACTTCTTTCCTTGCGTGTGGACTCGGGTGTGCAGAAGCACGAGTGTGCTCTGCTGCGAGGGTGGCGCCAGGGTTAATAAGAGCTCTCCTCTCCCCACCACTTTTTTTTTAAACCCTCGAAGGTGGAAAGATCCTTTACTAAGTAGGGACCCAGGTAGAGTGATAAACTTGAGCCAAATGCAAGTTTTCTTGGACTTCCATCCCTCCAGGACGTGCCCCCTCCCGTCTCCCTCCCTCTTGCGCCTAGCAGTTTCGGTTGGAAAGTGTACAAAGCCTGTAGGTGTAAGGTGCAGCCGGGTGTTGGGTGTTTATAGGCATATTTCTGCAGGAACCTGCCACCTAGGCACACATTATAACAAGCTCACCTGGCGGATACCAGCCAGCCAGGTGACCCTGAGGACTCTCCAACCTGGGGTGCCGCTGGTTCGGATCCCTTCACCTCGGAGCAGGGACATCTCCGTCCAGGAATTGGGGGTCATCACCTCTTCCCTGGCTCCCCGGAAGAATAGAGCACTGTTACTGTGTTACTTCATGGACAAATGGGTGGTCAGGCAATCAAACCTCCCAGACCCGATGGTTGCTTAAGGTAGAGAGCTACATGAGAAAAGGCTCAGAAAGATGAGTGGGGGAAGACGTGACAGCCGGTTTAAAGAAAGGGGAGGGGAGGGGGCAGACTTGGGAAATGAAGATCCCAGCCTGGAGGCTCCCACACCGGGACCAAGCGGCCTAAAGTGCAAAAGCTACTCAGGAGCTACTCCGACAGCAGACCTGGTGAACCCAGTCTCCCAGGTTGTGCATAGTAGCAACCCTCGGGTGGGTGTCTGGGCGGACCCAGGTGGAGCTCTCATGGCAGAGGATAAGCTGAGAATGGATTCAGAAGCCAGGGCTTGCAGGCGGCTCACCCACCTCGCACCTCTCCCTTGGATTTCAAAAAAAAAAAAAAAAGTTAAAGACCCAAACTTCCCCGTCTTCCTGTCTGATTCAGCTTCAGGACACGCCTCACCCGGCCGAAAATAGCCCTGGAAACGCATTTGCTCTTTGAAAGTGAATTTGCCAGCAAAATCTAGAGTAGGGTGGGGGGGCGTCGGGCCGGCGTCGTCAGGGGTCCTGGTCCCTCCCCGGGGCGCCTGGGGAGGGGACTGTGGGCCAATGGAACCACGCCTCTGCTTGGGGAGCCAACACGCTGCTTTTTCGCGGAATTTTGACGTCACCCACATGTGGGGGAAGGGGCTGGGAGAGCGAGAGGAAGCGGCGGGGGAGGGGGCGGCGCAGCCGGTCGCGCAGAGGCTGCCCAACCGCTGGCTGGGTCCCGGGTCTCTAAACAACCGCTGGCTGGGTCCCGGGTCTCTAAACACCCGGTGCGGTGGTCCGAGTTGCGCCCCAGCGGCAAAGCACCGCTCTCTGATCCCAGATATCCTTCACCACCACCCCCGCAAACGCTCCCCCTCCCTACACACTTATTTATATTTACTTTTTTACTTTGACATCGAGATCCGCCCTTTGCTCCAGAAAAGGCTGGTTTCTTTGGTTTGCGGTCCAGTTCTTCTGGTCCCTGAGATCCGACTCAGTATCGCGATTGCTGGTGGCGAGGGCCGCCCGGGGATTCCTAAGCCTGTCTCCACCCGGGAAGACGAATTTGTACCTTTTTGCACCTTGAGAACAGACTTCTGTGTTTATTTTCACACGCGGGTTTTTTTCACGCGCGACCTATTCGTCCCTGCCTCACCCCACACTCTTAAACATCCGCTGAATTCGTTACTTATGGTGGTGACACACAGAAGCTCCTGGGGATGTATGGGAACATTTCACCCACGGATTTTGCTGTACCCCAGCCAACCTATCTATAAACACTCCTGCAAGAAGACCAGAGAGATGAGCGAAAGTGCAGGGCCACTCCCCGCCCACTTACTGGATACCCACGTGGCATCCGTACTTGTGGAGAACCTTCTAGAGAGACTGAAGGGGTTGAAAGCTACAGGGTGAGCCCACGCACCTCCGTTTCCCCTGAAATTGGGCAAAATCTTTTCAATCTTTCAGTTTGGAGGCGTGGGGGGCTAAAATGTGTCAGTTTCTTTTGAGCCCACGGTAACTAAGACCAGTAGATGCTCACATTCACGGAGCTACAAAGGGGGTGCTGGGGAAAAAAATACCACCCGGCTCTGACTTTTTCTCAACATCAGCGAGGTAAAGGGGATTGTAGGAGGAGCCAGGGGTTTCTTTGAAATGGACTTAATGTGGAATTATTTGTTTCAAAAGTAGGGGAGTTTTCAGTTTGAATGGAGGTGAGCTTTGGAAAGGTTTCTTGAAGAGGACAGAGAATTTATGAGCAACACTTTCTGACTTCCTTTGAACACATTCTCTATTTTTAACTTATTATTTAGTGGTTTTTCGTTTAATGATTGCTAGTCTGATCCAAGCGGCTTTGTTTTGTGACTTCTGGGGCAGGGGTGGAATTATAATTAATAAAAATGTCAATAAATTGCCTTTGAGGCTCAGTGTGAGAGACCTTTATTGAAGAATGGCCCATTTCAGGTGACCAATGTGATGAATCTTTACCTTGTGTATACAAAGAAGAAAAACAGAATACAGTATTAAACATTTTTAAAAGAAAAGTACTGAAGGAAGTGTTTAAGAACCTAAAAGACAAATATCCTTTAAATTTTGCTTCAACTTCATTTGACACTTTAAATTGTGGACATTCTCACTCTGTAAAATGTTTAACACTACGCCTACCAGATTTTTTAAAAAGCAAAAGTTAAATTTTATTTGTTTTCTAAACACTTTACTTTTGTTCAAATGCAGACATTTTCTCCCCTCTGAAAAAACACCCTTTCTTGGTGACTGAACATTTCTATTCCATTGTAATTATTGAACTGTATATCAATATATCAGCTACAACCAAATTGCAGCCTTATAAATCATTCTCATCAATATTCTTTATTTTCTATCATATTTTTCAATCATTAAACATAAGAACTGTCAGCATTTGTTAGCACAGTTTACCCACAATCCCACAGCATACCAGATTCACTTTCCAACCTTTCTGCAATTAATTCAGTTGTATTAAACGGAAAAGTGATTTTCTTCTTGAACTTTTAGCTTTTACCAAACCCTTTTTTCTAGAAGCAGGTTGAAATTTACTTCTAAAATTATTTTCTTGGTATTGTTTTTACCAGGATTTAAAAACAAAAAGGGTGAGTTTTGCATTTTGAAGCTGGCTGTTTTCAAAGTCTTACAGTCTTCAAAAGGTACACCTTTGGAGAAGAAACTGTGCTCTGGAACTGTCCT
>LR750274.1:0-16597 GCA_902729485.2 Mus minutoides
CCTGTGTGGGCACACTCATGCTGTGGTGTGTGAACCTGTGTGGGCACACTCATGCTGTGGTGTGTGAACCTGTGTGGGCACACTCATGCTGTGGTGTGTGAACCTGTGTGGGCACACTCATGCTGTGGTGTGCATGTGGCAGTGACAGGCCTTGAGGGAATCAGTTCTCTTCTACTATATGGGTTCCTAGACTCAAACTGAGGTCCTCAGGCTTGGTGACAAGCACCTTCCCTTGTTGAACCAGCTTGCCAGCCCCTTATGATCCCGTTTTACAAAGAAAAGAATCTGTAACCTGAAGCAGCCATCTTTCATGCTTTCTGTTGTTGCCAGATTGGTATTAGTGGGCAGCCCTGCTTCACATTGCCAGCCTTCAGGTCTGAAGAAACAGTCATTTGGTTAAGAAAGAAAGAAAGAAAGAAAGAAAGAAAGAAAGAAAGAAAGAAAGAAAGAAAGAAAGAAAGAAAGGGAGAGAGAAAGAAAGATCAAAGCCAGATACAGCTTGTTTCCCTTTTTGTATTTGATGTCAGACACATTTTTTTTTTTCAAATCTGTTTACTTCCTGTATCCTATCCTTGATGGTGTTTTCTTCAACATTTCTTTTACCATTTTGGGTGTGTGTGTGGGTATGGTTATACACATACACACACACACACACACACACACACACACACACACACTGGTGTGGAGGTCAGAGGTCAATGTCCGCCATCTTCCTCAATCTTCACACTTCGTTCTTTTGAGAGAGGTCTCTCAATGAACCCCAAGTTCATGTATTTGGCTAGACTGGCTGGCAGAGAGCTGCCTGGAACCTGCCTGTCTCCACCCTCCCCCCTTCCCACCAGTGCTGGGGCTACAGGTGTACACTGTCCTGGAATCCACACTCAAGAGCTCAGGCTTGAGGGGCAGCAGTTCATCGGCTGTGCCCCTCCTTAGTGCAGGTTCAGTGAACCCACAGAACTTAGCATCTAATGTTTTGTCTCAAGAAAGCTAGTATGTAAACCCTGGTTGTTCACAGTTCACACACTTGTAACTCTACACTCAGGAAGCTGATCAGGAGTGGGAGACCAGCTTGGGCTACACAGTAAGCTGTGTCTCAGAAAGACAAACACAAAAGGAACTTTGGGTTCAGGGGAGAGGGTGTGGCTTGGCAATAATCTGATGGCTCTGGAGTCAAGTCCCAGTCCCCAAAATCTACCGAAAGATGTCAAGTGTTCTGGAGTTCCATATAAAGAAACAAACAATACCTCAGGAGGTAACATTAGGACCCTAGTCGGCCACATTTACTAGAATAACATGTCAACTACAACTTGTTTGTAGTTTCCCACAGAGATCCCATAGTACTTTTAACTACTGAGCTGACAGAAACATCTTTTACAGCACACTGTTGCACAAAAGCAACCTTCAGGAAGCTTCTATCTGAGCTATTACGTGCACTGGAGTCACCTCCCCTTTCCAAACCGTAGGCTTTGCAGGAAGAGTGTTTTGAGTTTGTTTTTGCTCTGCTAGGAATCACCCCGACCCCATCTTGTGGTATTGATGAGTATTCAGACACCCTTGAAAGCTAACCCCTGTAGTTTAAGCCTAAGGCTCCAGATTGCCCTTGTAGACTGTTCTCTGGCAAAAGAAAGAAACAGACAAACCCAGTTTTCACCTAGTATACTCTTTAGTGATAGGACTTAAATAGTGATCTCTGTCAGTATCTGCATTATCCATTTGCAGCGGTACAGTCATGGTCGTTTACCTGAAGGATTCTGGGTAAGGGTAGCGGTGGGTGGAGCCTGTAATGGCTTCAGGTGACTTGAGTTAATAAAGTCCTAGGGAAATGAGCTAAGCCACCCACTGTTGGACCTTAACAACTGACTGCAGAACACAGCTGGAGGGGGATCGAAGACAGAACCTGCTGGATGACCTTGTCACCCGAGAGAGACTGCTCCTGGCATCGTTTAAGAATGAGGGTGCAGAGCCGGATCTGATCAGGTATGATGCTTTCATTTACAGGGAGACCCGGGCTCCTGAGGACCTATGTGCCATTACTACAGGAGGAAACGAGTTCAGAAGAGAAATGACTCTCTAGCGTTCTAGTAATGAGTGATGGTTTCTATTCTGCATGGTGTCTGCTCTGTATAAAGTCTACTTGTTTATAGCATCTGACTGTATTTTCCTACTGATCTTAGTTTTCATTAATTTCCTGGACTTAGTAAGCCTGGCGTGTTCAGCTTAAGCGCATGTTAGGTGAGGCATACTTATGGAGAATGCAGCCAGAAATTTTCTTTTGCCTTCTTTGAGTTTTCTGCCCGGTAAACTCCTGAAGTTGGCTTTTTGTCCTGGGCAAAGTCACAGAGAGAGGGGCTTCCCTGGCTGTTTTCCTCTCCAGGTTCTTAGCCAGTCTGTGATGGGCACTGCATATAGCTAACAGCTGCCCTGTGCACAGCCTCCATTGCTGCAGCTAATGAAGGATAAATTGTTGTGTCTTTAGCTTCTGGAACTTACGTTCATGGTTGGGAATATCACAGAAGGAAACAGGTTCAGAAGAGAAACTGCTCTCCTCTTCAGCGCTCTAGCACTGAGTGATGGTCCGTCCTGGAGTTCAGGGAATCAGCTTTCTGCTTAATCCTCAGGCATTTGGTAGTTTCCCAAGGGCCACTGCCAGGCCCCACCTCAAACAATCGATCCAAGTTGGCGTGGGTGGCCTCAGGTGGTTATCATAAACAGCTAGGCTTGCAAACCACTGTCCTTGGCCGAGCTGGAGGGGAAGCAGCAGTTCGTTCGTTCCTGTTGGTTCCACGGTTCTCTGGCGCAGTTAAGTCAAGGTGTCAGGGAGAATTTGCAAAATATACAGAGCTAGGTGAAGTTAAGTTTTTGTGAAGGATGAAAGCTGGGGTTAGGGGACGAGGGGCTGTATCTTGGGCAAGGTTTTAAAATGCAGGCAGAAGCTTGTGGGGCCAACTTACTGAGACTCCTTAGCTCTCTCTGGCCAAATTCCATCCTGTACATACAAGGGGTTGAAGTAAGAGGATGATGATCTGGATTGGTATGTCAAGGCAGGTGAGCAGGGGAATTCAAGGTGAGAAGAAACGATGTCTTCCAGGAAGAACTGTTACTGTAGGGAAGAGAAGAAAATAATAGGCCAGATGTAGTTGCTCACTCCTGTAACCTTGGCACTTGTGAGACCAAGGATTGCTAGGATATTTAGGCCAGCCTGGGCCACAGTGAGGCACTGTTTCAGAGGAAGGAGGAGGAAGAGGAGGAAGAGAAGAAGAGATGATGACAACAACAACTTTAAATGAGGCAGTTAGTGGGAAATGTATTTCCTGGGAAAATGGCAGCCAAGTGGAGAGAGAATGATCAGAAGAAAAGGAAAGGCTTCCATCCCCCATTGATGGTGGATGTGGTCATCTAGGATAGTGATCCTTACCATTTGGTCAGAGGCTTTGGGCACCAGACTGTAGTTACTGCTCTTTATTAAGTGCCATTCAGTAATGCTAAGGGGTCATCTGAAGAGTGAGAACCTTTGTGGTTTGGGTTTGTCGTTTTTGCTCCATCTCACCAGTCTTCCATCCCTGCTTTTACAGTCTCGGCATCTCTGTGTCCCTGTATCTCTCACCAGTTACATCAGTGGCAGCACCTCTGTCGAAGGTTGAGCATTCAGAATCACAGCTCCCAGCTTGCAGATCAGTGACAGTGTTTTCACAGGGTCTTGGGTGATTTGGAAACTACTGCTTTGTACCTCCCTGCCCTTCTCCTTTTCTGAGCAAGGGTCTCACTGCGTAGTCCTAGAACATCCGGAACTCTGTGTAGACCAGGCTGGACTTGAACTCACAGAGGTCCTCTTACCTCTACCTTCCAGAGTACTAGCTTTGCCTAATTTATTCATAACTGTGGCACTTTGCATCAGAGCCACCCAAGAGGCTCACTGAAAACAGAGGAAAGAAAAGGGGAAAGTGCCAGCACCTGTCCGCGTGCTCGCCGAGATCTACATGGCAGCGAGGCTGGGGAAGCTCCCGGAGGTAGCAGGCTAGAGCCTCTGTCCTGTCAGAGAGTGGCACGAACTCTGATTGCTTTCTAGACACTGGACACTGCTAGCTCAGCCGCTCTTTACAGCATCGCCTTTCAGAAGGACGCAGAAGGGTAGTCAGTTCTAAAGTTAACCTGTTGGGAAGGTTGAGTTTTAGATGTAAAATGTTTTTGAAAAAGATTTATTTTCTACTCTGTGTGTGTGTCTGTCATATATGCACATGACTACAGGTGTCTTTGGAAGCCAGAGGAATCAAAGGCAGTTGGATTTGACGTTAATGGTGGTTTTAAGTCACTGAATGTGGATGCTAAAAACCAAATGGGTCCTCTGCAAGAGCAGCATAGGGTTACAGCCACTGAGCCATCTCTCTTGTCCCACGATATCAAATTGTAACTTTTACATATTAGAAAGGCCTGGACCAGGCAGCTTACTAGTCCCTCAGTTATCTGGAGTTCTAGTTCATTGATTTTAAAACTAGGCCATGTTTTGCCCATTTTTTGTTATTGTTAGAACCACATGATGTGATTGCCTTTATGAGCTTTGCAAACAGTGAAATAAATGTCTTTAAAGATGTCATCTCTGGAGTGTTGTGTCTCTGCTGGGTCAGGGGAAGCTCACACTGCTGCCAGGTGTGAGGATCTTCTGCCTCATCTGTCACATGCTCTCCTCAAGTGACCTGCCATGTGCCACCTTGGTACCACTCACCCTCCCAGCTGTCCCCTTCCAGTGCCCAGTGTGCTGCCTGCTGCCTTACTCATTACCTGACAGTCTTCTCTTAGGTCTAGCTAGAGGATCAACGTTGAGTAGTAGCTTATCATCTGTGTATATTTTAATCAAAGCTTCCTCAGATCTAGGATTTAAACCAAAGCCAATGACTGGATGGGAGAATTTTAGGAAACTTGGCGGGTTCAGAGCAAAGGCAGTCGTGGTTTCAGTTGGAGGCCTGAGGACCGACTCTTTGCTAGGGCTGCCTCCAACTTCCTGTGTGTTAAAGGTTGATCCACCTGGACCCAAAATAGCTACATATCAGTTTGTTGGTAAAAGGTTGGGGTGACTTGGGGACAGAGAAACCAGACGGAGAATAAACTGAAGTAATGATGCATGGATTCTGGATGTTGCAACATGGAAGATCACTGGCCTGACTCACCTGCATTTCCCCAAGATAGAGAGCCAAAGACAATGTATGCACACACAAACGTGCACATGCAGATTTTCCTTCAGTAAGCTTCCAGAGAAGTTGTGTTTAAGAAGTACATAAGCACTGTTAAGGAGAGGTGATGGCTGAGGAGAGGGGGCCTGTTTCACAGAACACGAGCCCTGGCTTATGTAAGAAATCAGTGGGCCAAATAGGAGTCAGTCACCATGGAAACATAAAGAGGAGAATGGTAGCGGATTATTAGAAGGTGAATTCCTCAGTTTCTTAGGAAATTGTTGTGAGGCTAGTGTTGGTTAACTCCATTGTGCCCATCCTAACCAGGAGCATATCTATGTGTGCCTGGACAAAAAGTGCAACTCTCATAGTCTAGGAAAGTGCAGCCAGTAAAGAAATGCATACTAGAGAGAAGCTAATCCAAAATGCTATTAGGGAAGCCCCTGGGCGCTCAGCTCAGCTGCAGGGTCATGGGAATGGCCTTGCTCTAACTAGACAGGGAGATGGCTCCCTTGCTGATGCAGAAACCTTAAGGGTACTGAGTGAGGGAAGGGATGCTGAGGCTGAAATGTCTTGTTCCTGCTTGCTTTGTGAAGCCCATGTCCCTCATTCCCAGAAGCCTCCTGTGCCTTTCCTCCACTCTCCTCTACTTTCAGATGGAGCTTATGAGGGAGAGAAGCGTCTTGGCAAACGTCAGTTTGGATTAACACTTCCTTTAAGCAGACATTAATGTGCTGATCCCATAATTGAATGTGTGGCCATCATGTGACAGAGTCTTCATTTTACCTCACAGATTACCCGTCATTATTCAAGTAAGCCCGAGTCCAAATAAGCAATGGTTGGCTAATTTAGGTATTTGGACAGTTGTTAAAGAAGCCTCTGTATAAGAGTGTCTCTTGGAAGGTGATAATCAGTGACACAGCTTCTGACTGGAAAGCCAGTTGCCCTTTGCATTCAGAGCATTGCTGAGCCTCGCAATTAGCTAGAGCTTTGTAAGGAGAAAGAAGAATCATTGCATACTCCACTGCGCTGTGACGATCTCCGAGGTTAACTGGCTTGTCGTGGGTGGCTAGCTGCCTAAGCTTAACCTCACACCACTAACCACACAGAGGATTATGGGAAGGGAAAGTTATTTGGAGCTTATATTGGTAGTTTTATGTCAGGAGGATGCTAACAAAATCGCAGCTTGCTAGAATCAAACGGTGATAACGAAATGTCATATTTTCTTGCAATAGAATCACTTTAATTTTAGATATATACTTTTCTCTTGATCTACTGAAAACATATAGACTATACAGTATGTATTTTATGTTACTGTGTGGGCAGCCTAAGTATGCACAAGAAAGTTAAGTCTTACATTAAAAATATAACCTCTCACAATGAACAAGTAAAAAAAAAAATTAAATTAAAAAAAAAGTATCTAACCTCTCTTGCAGAGCATGATGGCCTGTAGTCCCAGCTACTCAGAGGCGGAGGCTGGAGGATTGCTGGGAGTTCAGGAGTTCTGGGCTGAGTATGTTATACCAATCAGGTGTGGGGACCAGTAGGTTGCCCAAGGCATAAGCTGGCTCAGTTTGGAAAAATAAACCCTCTCTCATTTTAAATCATGGACTCTTTTATTTCGGTTTAATGGTTTATAAGAAGAATTTGCACTCAATAGTACCTAGATTTCTTAAAGGATCATTTATTTATACTTGATAGTACTGATTTTGTTTTGTTTTGTTTTTTTGAGACAGGGTTTCTCTGTGTAGCCCTGGCTATCCTAGAATTCACTCTGTAGACCAGGCTAGCCTTGAACTCAGAAATCCACCTGCCTCTGCCTCCCAAGTGCTGGGATTAAAGGCATGTGCCACCACTGCCCAGCTATAGTACTGATATTAACACAAGAGCACTCTTCTATCAGTAGGCAGTTGCTAAGGCACTTAAATCATTGGCTGGCTCAGACAGTATGCAAACTGAATATTTATCCATTTAATTAAACCCAGAAATATGGTAACCCTTAGCTTTTCTGTAAAGATGTGCTGACATCAGTGAAGCTCTATTTTTATCTAAATAGCCCATGGTGGGTACGAAAGGCAGCTAACTAAGAACGCTGCGTTCCTGGCAATGCAATAAACAGTGGATCCGGTTGCAAGAATGCTGTGATAGAGCGCACAGTGCCTAGTGTGAGTGGCCATTGCCATCTCTGCCTCTTGGGATGTGGTAACCCAAAGCCAGCACTGAGAGCACTTGCTCTTTGTAGGGTGTAGTCCCCAGAACACCCATACAGTGACATGACACATACCATGGCAGGAAGTAGAGTGAACTCTGCAGAAGAGCGAGTGCGTTGTCCTCTGTGTCAGTGTGAGCCTATTCAGCAGGCAAGGTCATGGGACCCAGCACTTGGCACTTGCCTTTTTTTTTTTTTTAATGTATTTTTTGCTTCTTGATGGAGATTTTAAGTATCTTGATGACAGGGATCAAAGACTACACAGTGCTTAAAGAGTCTCCTCAATGAAGGAACACCTCTCTACTTCCTCTGTGTCTGTCTCCCCAAAGACCTATCCTACAGCTATAGAGTATACAGAGTATACAGCAGGCACACTTGAACACAGCACATTTTTGTTGACTGAAAGCCAATCCAAGATGTGATAGGACACTTCAGGAAGTAAACAGCTGGGACTGTCAGGTGTGTTTATGCAAAAGCTTTCTCAGCAACTCAGAGGTCCAGGTTGTCTCGTCACTAACACAAGGCCATGTATCCTGTGGATGGAGTAGAGAGAGAGGTGGAGCACTATACCCTCTTAGGTGATTTGTCCTGCAAATATCTTACCCTCTGCCCATTGACTGGAGGTGGTCACATTGGCTCCAACCTTCCTGTGAGGGAAGCTGGGGAGTGTGATACCAAACTGGGGCTAGGGGAAGCACACACTCTGTGCCTCTCTGGCTCTTTTGAGTAATTTGATAGGTAAGTATATGGTACTGCTGCTTCTCCAGTCAGCAGTCAGAGAGACAGCACATCAGACTGCAGAATACAGAGCCACTTGAGCCAAACAGCACTTGACAGGCACAGAAACAGACACTTGGACCAGTGAACAGAGTAGAGGATCCAGAAGCAAAGCCACACACCTGGAGCCGTCTGAGTCTTCACACTGCGGAAAAGACAACCTCTTTAACAGATGGTGCTGGGAAATCTGGATACCCACATTTTACAGACAGAAACTAGATGTCTGATTCTCACCCTGTACAAAAAGCAATCTAGAAATGGAGCAAAACTGTGCAAAACCCCAAACTCCGAGTCATCTAGAAAAACACATTTCAAGATTGGGGCATAGACAGGACTTTATAAATAGCACTCTGACAGTTCAGAGGATAGTACAATTTGACAAGTGAGGAATGCATCAAAAGAGGAGGCTGATGGTGGCTGGATTAGAGTCTGAAGTCCTGGGTTCAGTTCCTAGCACCTAAATCAATAAATGGCTCCCACACAGACAAGGAGACTGATGGTGTAGTCTACAGAATGTCACAGAACCTCGTGGCTTTTCTTCTGACAGACATATAAACATGAAAGATCCAACAGATCTTTTCAGAGAAGGCCAGATGAACCGATCTAACACTTTTTGAAAGTATGATGGGTTAGCGAGGTCACAGAGAGTCCAAAGCTCTACACCCCCAGCCATCAGGGATGCAACTCAAATTACTAAGATTCTGTCTCTCCCTAATGGCTGCCGTCTGGAAAACAAACGGCAGCAAACACTGGGAAGAGTGGGGGTAACTCCTGGCAGAAGCTGTTGTGGGAACCATTATAGTGTGCCTCAAAAAAAAAAAACAAAAAAAAA
Organism: Mus minutoides; assembly: GCA_902729485.2. Lineage (NCBI taxonomy): Eukaryota > Metazoa > Chordata > Mammalia > Rodentia > Muridae > Mus > Mus minutoides. The sequence continues at coordinate 8,984 of LR750274.1, forward strand.
CCACAACCGTAGAGCGAGTATATGATCCAGCAGTAGCACTCCTTAGGAACAGACCCAGAGGGACCAAAACCATCATACACTAGATACCCGCATCCCTGAGTTTAAACCAGCACCATGCATGATGGCTGTGCTTGGGAAATCAGCCTCGGTGGCGATGGAAGAGTAGAAAATGGATCTAAATGCTCTCAGCCGTAAGAAGAATGAAATTAGCTAAGCTGTTTATAAAAAATTGCAGTCACACGTTTGCATGTGAGTTCAGGTGCCCACAGAGGGCATAAGTTCGGTTATGCAGCCACAGGAAACAGATGATCCTACCAAATCTGCTTAAAGAAAGCATCCACATGAAGGAGACCCCACATTAGAACACTGGCTAACTCAGCTGCCTGGTGCTGCCCTCCGTCCCTGCGCTCTCCTCCTCTGCCTTCCGTTCAGTCTGAAGCCTCTTATGGTTTCCAGATGGATGCAGCAGGTATTAGCTGCACTCTGGGCAGAGCAGTAGGAGGGGAAGAAGATACTTAGCATGAGTAAAATATTCGGGTAGCTAGGAAATCTGAAAAGCATTTACTAGGATTCCGGGAAAGTCCTCTTGTTTTGACCCTCACCCCTACAAAGTAATTAATGTTTTTATCCTTCTATGAGTCTCTGAAGATTATAGCAATAAACATGAGTATATTCTCTTATAGTCCACCATCTTTCATAAATACTTTATATATGATTATATCTCGGAGACTTTTCCCATTCAGAATTGTAGTTGATATTTTAGTAGTAAGTTATTAGTATTAAATTAGTATTAAATTAGATATTAGTATTTAGTATATTTCATCATGTACACATACCATAATTAATTTAACTAATTAATAGTTATATGTTGTGTCTTTTTCTCGGTCTTTCTATTATAAAAAAGTTCAATAGTTTCTACCACAAAAGTTCAGTACTGGTCTGGGATATGCAAAACTGTCTCCCTCCAGCCCCCACAAATACAGAGCAGATAATCTGAAATGTAGGTGATTTCTCATGTGTCAAAATATCTCTCTGAAGAAAATCTCTAAAGTGGTGGCTAGGTCTGAGGGCATATGCATTGGAAATTCTGGGTATTTGGAAACTATCATCCACTAGGTCAGAACCAGTCAGACCTGTGTCAGCAGTTCCTGCACCTGTTTGCCTGTGCACTTAGCTTCCCCCTAGGAGAGATTTGTCACATGCTATCTTAGAGTTGCATGCACTTACTCCACGTACTTACAGTGACCTAAGGTCTAAAGAAACAGGGCTCTCCACTCCTCCAACCCCAGACAGGCTTTCTCTGTGTAGCCCTGGCTGTCCTGGAACTCCATCTGTAGATCAGGCTGATCTTGAACTCAGAGATCTGCCTGTCTCTGCCTCCTGAGTGTTGGGATTGTGGCTTTTAATATTCAAAAAATAACTGGGCTGGCAAGATGATGGCTCAGTGGATAAAGTACTTGCTGCACAAGCCTGACAACTTGAGTTTGATCCTGGAGCCCACAGAAAAGTGGAAAGAAGGCGTGAACTGACTCTACAGCGGGTCCTCTGATTACCCCATTATATAGTGATTTTAAGCAGTTGTAACCATTAAGTATCTGATGGAGAATGTGAACCCCACTCTTCTCCAATTTGGCCTTTGTAGTTTTTTGTGTCTGACTACGGCTTTTCAAGGTGGAGGTGCTGACTTTGTCACTTGACACATTCCTGTGGGCCACCACTGACCTTGTATGTGTCTGTCTGCTCTTTCTGCTGGTGTGCCAGCTCTGCAGTCTATAGGCTAGCTCTGTTCCAATGTATGCTGGCTTGCCAGGAACTTTCTCTGTGCACCAAGCTGGCCTCCCAAGTGTCAGGATGAAGGGCAAGCTTGTGCCTTCTTTCTTAATCTCGTTGCTGTTTTATGTTCCCCTTTTTGCACACAAGCTTTTGATACCTGGTGTCTGCTCTTAACACTATAGCCATTTTCTTAATTCTGCTTTTAATAGATTTTCTGTTGATTCTTACACTTTCCAGTTATTTTTGCATGTTTGTGTGTGCATGTGTGTATGTGTGCTAACATGTTCACAGTTGTGTGTGTGTGTGTGTGTGTGTGTGTGTGTGTGGTGTGAGGTGAGGTGGTGTGTAGGCCAGAAATCGGTATCAGATATCTTCATTTTCTAACTTACATCTGGAGTCAGGGGCTCTCACTAAACCCAGAGCTTGCCAATTTTGTTTGCCTGGTTACCCAACTTGTTCCAGAGATCCCCCTGCCTCTGCCTCTTTTGTGCTGGGAGTCTAAGTGAATCCCATGTTGTCTGGTGTTAACATGGGTGCTGGGATCTGAACCTCGGGCTGTGTGACCAGTGTTTTTCCCATGGAGCCATCACCTCATTTCCCAGTTTTCATTTAAAGAAAATTCATTATTTTATGTGGATGTGCCTGCATGAATTTATGTGCACCATGTGTGTACAGGAGCCCATGGAAGCCAGACACTGACAGTTGTGATATGCCTAATGTGGATGCTGGGAACTGAACTCGGGTCCTCTGCAAGAGCACTTAAGTGCTCTTAACCACTGAGCCATCTTTCCAGTCCAGGTTTTACTATTTTTAAGAGTAATGAACCCCTTCCTGAGAACTTCACAATTAGCTTTGGCTTAAAACTGAAATAGAGTAGACTGTGTCACATGACCCAATAAGACCAGAAACCAAGAAGTCTCTGCATTGCCATAATTGGCTTGGTTAGTCAAGCTAGATGTTGTTCTGAACTGAAAATGAAGACAGTCATGTTCTCCAGGGGGCAGAGCCTTGACCAGAGTTGATGTTCTGAATATGGGAAGAGATGAGGGGTGCTGAGTGAGCAGACAGTGGGGGCTTCTCAGCTTTCTTCCCCAGCTCTCTTGGTGTGTAGCCCTTGTCAGGGTGACATTTCCTGAAGAGCCAGAGGCTCATCCCCAATTCTTTGACCAAAGGAAGGACTTTTATTTCCTGCTCCTTCTGTCCTAGAGAAGAGGTAGCTCACTGGCCTTTGGATTATTTTATTTATGCTAAGCTCCATTTGCTAGATCATTGCTTTTACACAACCTCCCTCCCCCAATTTTGTCTTTATAAGAAGCTGGGATGTTTCCACTTCTTCCTCAGGAGGTGAGGAGTAACTTGCACAATATAACCCAGTTCCATCCCACACTCATGTACACTTACATGTTTGAACACTACCACATGCAACTCAAGCATACACACATGCATAACACATGCAGACACAAGCACATATGCACAAGCACAGTCACATTCACATACACACATATGCACATTTATAATTACATTCACACATACACACAGACAATTTCATGTGTTGCTTTCTTCTGTAGACATGATCTTGTGCATTCTATGTTAATTCCTGTTTAACTGTTTTTGAGAAGTAGTAGCTTCTGACTTTGTTTTCAGAAGCTGGAGAACTGTAACCAGTTAATTTGGTGTGTGGACTGATACAGTATTGCAGTCATAAGGAGGATTTGAAAAGGGGAGGAGGGGCTTAAGCAATCTGGCACATCCTTTGTATTGGAACATCTGTTTTGCTTTTGTTTCAGGACCAGGTATCATGTAGTGCAGGCTGGCCTTGTCTTCTCTCTGTAGCCAGAGAATGGCCTTGGGACTCCTGATCCTCCTGCCTCTGCCTTCCAAGAGCAGGGGTGACAGGTGTGTGCAGCCATGCCTGTTTTACACTCTGCTGGGGATTGAATCCAGGCTTTGTATGTCTCGACAAGCACTCGGCCAGTTAAGCTATAACTGCTGCCCCTGGTACACCTGCTTTGTTGCTCTGTATTAACTAGTGGTCTGATACTAGTATGCGGTGTACATGGTGAACAGTTTTGTTATTTGGGATTGGGCCTTAGGGATCATGTTCAGGGCCTTGCAAAAAGTGCACTGTGCCACTGAGCTACTGCTCCAGGGAGTGACTATGTTTTCTTGGGGTGTGGGTAGGGCTGGAGGATTACATATGTCTTATGACAAATTTTTTCTTAGGACTCAGAGTTTCCCCCTTTGAACCCAAGGTCTCATGTATGCCAGGCAAGTACTTCACCACTGAGCCACATCTTTATTAACCGGTTTGGTTGAGATTATTAAGCCAAAAATTTGACACTTTGGGATATTGCAGTGACCTATGGCAATTTAATAGAGTATTTGTTTTTGAAGGATATTTAAAAATATATACCATTGCTTATATGTTTGCACCATTATAATTTTGTGTTTACATATGTTATAGATTAATGGTAAAATTTTAAAGTACTATGTTAAGCAACAAAATGTCCAGCTGTGGAAAGAACTATCAGTGACAACAAAGTTCTCAGCTCCAGCATGCACTTTCCCGTTTCTTCCTGCTGGCAGCCGTCTTGGACAGTTGTCTGTGTGTCCTTCTGGAGCGATTCTACACGTGTGTGCCTGCACACATGCCTCCAGGCTCCTCTCTCCAACCTCTCTTTATTTACACAGATGTGTGTTTTACACTCATAACTGTGTGTGTGATCCTTTTTTGTTAGGAGTGTGCCTTGGAGAGTATTAAGCAAAGTTTAAGCTCTTGAACATTCCAGAGCTGACTGACCGTGGCAGAGCAGCTGTCTGAGGCATCCAGGTTGTGTATGCACTTCTGAGGCCAGTTACTGCTTGGCGGGTTCTCTGTAGCTGTTACTCTGGATTAGCATTTTTCTCTAATGGTCGAGTTTACTTCCGAATGAAGGCTAATTATAAGGAGACCTTATCTATGTGGATGCTTGATCAAGCAATGAAACCGAAGACCTTGAACTTTGAAGGAGTATTAGTTATTGCAGCTCTAGGTCATCGATCAAGTCGTTGATGTATCTGTTATTGGTGGGGTGGATAAGAATGCACTCTGTTGGGAATTGGTTAGACGCAGCAGCCTGGGCTTTCCAAAGACTACAGGTTAAGCAGCAGCCACAAAAATGCACAATGGTAAAAAATGTGAAGTTGGCCTTTATTATCTTGTTGGAAATAACTGAGCGGTGTGTTGCTTAGTGTCAGGGTTCCTGCCTATCACTCACTAGGCTCTGTATTAACCCTCTACCTGCCCTGCAGCAATGTTTATTAAAATAATGTGAAATTGGGGCTGGTGAAGTGGCTCAGAGGTTAAGATCACTGGCTGTTCTTCCAAAGAAACTGGGTTCAACTCTCAGCACCCACACGGCAGCTCACAACTGTTTGTAACTACAGTTCAGGAAGATCTGATTCCCTCTTCTGACCTCTATAGGCACTGGGCTCACACTTAGTTCATAGATGTACATGTAGGCAAAACATACACACACACACACAAACAAACATGAAATATGTGGGCATAAACCTAATGAGAACCTTACACAGAATACCATGAAACATCATTTAGAGGAGCCAAGGAAAACCCAGGATTAGAAAGCCCAGCATGGTTAAGATGTCAGCTTCCTTTAGACTGGCTTGTAGCTCCAGAGTGAACCCACTTACAGTTCCTGTCTGAATTTTGTGTGTGGTCAGTTGATAATCTGGCTTCTACCACAGTTTCTGTGACAGACAGTCTGAAGAGCCAAGCAGAACCAAGGCAGCACTGCAGGGAAGACACTGCAGCGCAGCAGCTGGGCTAAGGCTGCATTGCGGTGTTGCACAAGGAGAGGCAAGTGAACCAGGAGAACGGAACAGGGCATTTAGGACCAGTCCCACACACATGTCATCACCAGAGGTGGCATAACAGGTGTAGCATAACAGGTCAACTGATGTCCACACAGGGAAGAAAGGAGTCTTGCAGCCTCTGTTGTCACCAATCCAAAGGGACCTGTGGACCAAAACATGAAAGGTCACATGAACATTTAGTAGAAAACCCAAGGTCTTCACAGCTGTGGTATAGGCAAAGATTTTTTAGGCCATCCAAGTCACTAAACACAAAGGAGATACATAAAGAAATGGACTCCATCAAAATCTGTCTTCCAAAGACTACCGACAGTTAAGACACACTAGAGTGGAAATCAGTATGTTCTGAGCATTCATTCATCTGATATGGGAAATATATTGACCATAAATAAAGAGCCTAGAAGGTAGACGACATTAGAAAGACAACGGCAGAGGATTTAACCCTAGACTTCACAAAGGAGATGGTGTGTGTGATGAACATATGCAAAGGTGTTGGCTTTAGTCAGTTATCAGGAAAGTCGGACTGTAACCAGGATGTTACACCACCATGCTTACCAGAGCAGCTCAGCTACCTTGCTGGGCAAACCAGATGTTTCTAGGATTTGCTAGAATTCTCATCTACTACTGGTGAGACTGCGTAAGTACAGTCTCTTTATAAGCTGCACACCCACTCAAATGGAACTGTTCCACAGGCTCAGCAAGAATGTTTATAGCAGGGCTGTTCTTAAACGTTCCCGTTGGAAAGAGCCCAGGGAACTCTGTAGACTAAAGGTATATTCAGACATTGACATTACACAGCAAATACAGATGAGCAGTCTACAGGTGCACAGCACACTGTGGCTGGCTCGCACAAACATGCTGAGTGACATAAGCCAGACACTGGAGTTACACATGTATGCTGCCATTCCTATAGAGGTGAAATTTATAGTGTTATGAATCATGAAAGTAAGTGGTTCCTTTTGGAAGAGGAAGTGAACAGAATGGAACAGCCGGGCTTCTGGGCCAGAGAGACTGCTCATCGAGTAAGAGCGCTTGCCATGCAAGCCTGATGACCTAAGATTGATCCTCAGAACCCACGTAAAAAGCCAGACGTGGTGTTGCACATCTGTAATCTCAAGGCTCAAGTCCAGCGGGATGCAAGGTGGGGATGGGAGAATCTCCTGGAGGCTTGCAAGCCAGCTAGCCTGGAGTACTCTGAGAAGTGAGAGATCCTGCTCTAACAAGATGGAGGGAGAACTGACTGCTGGGAGCTGTGCTCCAATCGACATGCAGGTCAGTGGATCACATACTCTCACTCAGTCTTAGAGGATTGGGATGCTACTGGTTTGCCCTGGTAGCAGCTAACTGAGGGTCTTCACTGCAGTCTTTGACTTATATACTGTGGCCTTTCATTTTACATATTCTGCTTGTATTAAATGTATGTATAAACACACACACACATACACAGATTCATGTATATACTCTTAACTTACATGTAAGCAGAAAAGCTGTGTCCTGAGCAGACCACAAGGTGGGGCCGTAAGTCAGCAGAAGAGGAAACACACCCAACTTCTCTTGGCTGGGTTTAGAACCATGGCCGCTTTCCTTCCCTGAGAGCAAGGAGAGAATGTGGAAATTAATTGTGCTTTTTCCTAAATGCTAGGAAAGGATTTCTCTCTTTGATCTTTTCCCTGTCTGTGTGGACAGACCTGCCTGTCACTTTCATGACTCCCTTCATGGGCTCCAGACTGTCCCCAGCCTGGTCTGTTTCCTGCTGTCCTTCACCTTGGGAAAATTGGCACACACCTACTTTTTCTCCTCCTCCTCTCCCTGCCTCATTTTCCTTTCTCCCTTTCTCCGTGTTCCTCTATGCCCTCTTTCCAGAGTCTCAAGTAGCCTTAACAACCACAGATAACCTTGAATCCCTCACCCACCTACCTCTTCCTCCCAAGCCCTGGGTTACCCATGAGTGTTGCTGGGTTACACATGCAT
>LR750274.1:16697-122222 GCA_902729485.2 Mus minutoides
TATATATATATATATATATATATATATATATATATATATATATATATATATATATATATATTAGCTGATATACCAAACTTCAGATTTTGCATGTTAATGGGATACTATGTCATATTTTATAGTTCTTTGTTTCCTGTCATCTTTTCTCTCTTTCCTTCCCTCCCTCCTTTCAGGGAAATGACTTTCCTTTCCTTTTTATTTTTGGGGGAGTTGAGTGGGGCTCTCACTGTACAGCCCAACTGAGCTGGATCGTGTGATCCTCCTGCCTCTACCTCAGCAGTCCTGGGATTAGAGAAGGACTCCCACGCTTGGCTCTCTACTTGGATTTAAAATAGTGATCCATGCTTACACACATGTAAGGTGCCAACATATATCGCCTCTCCTTTCCCGGATGCCATGCTCCTAAAGTCACCACTGTAATGTTGGCATTTTCTTGATCATAGTTATTGTTATTTATACTTGTAAGTATGTTGCTATAAATATATCATTCTGAAAACAGACTTATACTATGTACATGTCTCTGTAATTTATTGTTTTTATTTAAGTTTGGGCATTCCTCCAAATCAATAGGTTTAACAAATCAATAGGTTTAACACATTCTTTGCAACAGTGAGTACTTTGCAGTTATAAATCTGCAGTCATTCTTGCAGCCACTGTCCATAATGTTGTTGGATTGTTTTGTTTTTCTCTAATTATTTACATGGCTAAGGCAAATTCCATGTGTACTGTGGCCTCTGTTTCTGTAAGAGAGGGGGCTCCAGGATATGTATGTTGGAAATGTAAAGAACTGCCATGTATATTTCTTAAAAATTGTAAGGCTGGCCAGCAGTATGTGGGAGGGCTCCTTTCCCAACCTGCTAGCCATCAGTGGGTGTCGCAGAACTTGGTAGGTTTTGTTAAACTATGGATGGAAAAATAAAGTCTCTTTTGCATTTCAGTACTTGGTATTATAACAGCACAGTGATGACTTTGGGCATGGAGAATAAAGACCTCTGCAGCTACATGTATCAATTTTAAATTGCAAAAGCCATTTGGGAATTGAAAAGGAGAAAAGTTGCAACAAGGGGGAGTAAGAAAGAAGAATTACTGTGCATGCTATACTTTAGCTCACTGTCTTTTTTTTTTTTTTTAAATACATTGAATACTTTCCATGTTTTGCTCTTTTTCTTCTGTATGTCTATGTATGAAGGTCATGGGTTGACACCCGGTGGCTTGTTCAACTACCGTCCACCTTAGTTTGTGAGACAGGCTCTCTCATTGAACCTGGATCTCAGTGGCTCTGTTAGGAAGGCTGTCCAGCAAGCCCAGGGAGCCGCTTGCCTCACTCCTACCCCTGGAGATTATAGGCATGCGCTGCAATACCGTGAGGTTTTATGGTTTTGTATTTTGTTTGCTTTAACATGGGTGCTGGGGATCGAAGTAAGATCCTCATCTTTGTGTGACAAGTGCGTTACCAACGGAGCCACCTCCTCAGCCTCCCATGTTCAACTTTTTAATAAATGAAGGTTAAGAAATTAGAATTTAGGTAGGTATCTAGGTAGATTAGGTTAGATAGATCAATCCATTGATTGATCTCATTTTACCTCCACAGTTTGCAGAGGCAACAAAGAAGGATCACCCTCTGGAGAACAGAGGAGGAGGGGTTACTGGGTCAGAGCTGAACCAGTGCTGGAGGAGAACCAGCATCCTTTGCTCTGGCTTTTGTCTCTAGTCTCTCTTGATTGTGGTTTGTACCACTGTTGCCTGTAGTGGGTGTGGTTTGTTTGTTTGTTTGTTTGTTTGTTTTCCCCCCACTGGCTTCAAGTGCTTTGCCTTGCCGTTTGCTCTTTCCAGCTTGTGGACAGGAATAGCCTATAGCAGCAGATGGCCAATGTAGGAATGTGTGAAGGAGCAGTGATTGAATATTACAAAACATGGGTTTGAGTCTTAACTCCATTTTGTTTCCTATAAAATAAAGATAACCACGACTCTGCAGCTTGTGAAACTGGCATGTGGTGGGTCCGTGGCAAGGCCCTCTGTGAACCAGAAAGCGCCCTGTAATCCGTGCTTGCGCCCACTGATCTTGGCAGAAGAAAAGACAATGCACGCCATGTAAAGAGGTCTTTCTGCCTTTAACAGAATGACCAGAGAACACAGTAGTGGATGATGGCATACAGAATTGTATGACATGGCCCATAAACGCAGTGTAAGCAATTAGGAGGAGGAGAAGCAGGTGTAGGGGGACAGGCTGAGAAGGCCTTGGAAGGCATAAGACTCACATGGTCCCACCGGGTGGTGGTGACGCACACCTTTAATCCCAGCACTTGGGAGGCAGAAGCAGGTGGATTTCTGAGTTCGAGGCCAGCCTGGTCTACAGAGTGAGTTCCAGGACAGCCAGGGCTACACACAGACAAACCCTGTATCGAAAAAGAACAACAAAAAAACCACTACCAACAACAACAAAAAGACTCGCCTGGTCCCAAGAGAAGGAGTATCGTTGGTATACCATGTACCTCATTCTGCTGTGAACTTTTTAATGTATTTTTTAAAGTCAGTGTCTCCCTCTCTTCTCCAGGCTGACTCAGCACTGACTGTGCACTCCACAGTCTTACAGGATCCTGCCTCAGTCCCTGAGTGCTGGGATATAGGTGCATGCCGCCCTGCCCACCTTACTCTGTGCTTTCCTGGAGTCTACTTCCCCGGGAGCAGTACCTTTCACACCAGTCTGTAGACTCGTGTCCAGCTGGCTGCATAAAGTCACCTGAGGGGCCTTACACATTTTTGGGTTCTGTCCCTGAGGCAAAAGGGTACCATTGTTAAAAGTATGGGCCGCCATCTCACTAATTTATGTTTTAGGTGTGAGTTGGCAGAGCCAGTGCTATAAAAATTGAATTGTTTAGGTTGAAGTGATGGCTAGGTAGGTGGTCCCTGGCTCTGTGTGTATTGATTGTATATACATTACCACTTGACACCCTTAATTAGTCTTTTAGTGGCATATTTGCATTTTTATACACCGCTTGCCAAACAGATTTGTACTACTGTTGCTTGCCAGCCAGTGATTTTTGTGAAACTCCACATAGCACGCTTGTTTCCAGAGCAGGGCTAGTGGCACTGTTAATGGAGCATTTTAGCATCACTTTATAAAGTAATGGAGTGGAAACAAGCATGCTGAATACGGGGGGAGGAGGGGAATGCTGAGGCCGAGTTGGACAAGTTAGACATGTGAAATTTCTAAGTGCAAAATACAAATTGTTCATCTCATCTGGACCCTCTCTGGCTATGCCATGAAACTGTTGGCTTGTAAAGAACCAAGTGAGCAGAGTACAGAGAGCAGTGTCCAGAGATGTGGCTCCTCATCATGGGTGAGCATCTTGGTCACTATTGTACACTTTACCATGTTTACAAGCATGTGTATTAATAAAGTACAGAGTTACAATTGACATTGGCCAGTTACTGTAGCTGAATTTCCCCCACTGACCAGCAGAGAGCACTCAGTCACCGCGAGGCTGGTAATATGATTGGCCCTCACAGAATGGAAGGTTTGGATTTTGTGCCAGCCACTCCTTGCCTCTCTACTTTTAAGGTACCTGTGATGATCAAATATTTTAGCTAAAGAGCACTTTCTTTTGGTGCTGATTTTAGATGGCAGAGATAATTCTCAGGGATAGTACTCTGACTTCTGATATTTGGATTAGAAGCTGAACTATGTCATCTGAAACCTTTCAACAATCTTCGTAGCTCTTCTACCATGAACTGTTTTGTTAAGATTTAATGTGGCGCTTATTATTAATATTTAAAAAGGCAACCAAGCTGGGCCGTGGTGGTGCATGCCTTTGATCTACGCAATCCAGAGGCAGAGGCAGGTGAATTTTTGAGTTCAAGCCCAGCCTAGTCTGCAGAGCAAGTTCCAGGGCAGCTAAGGCTACATAAAGAAACCCTGTCTTGAAAATCCAAAAAAAAGGGGTGTGGGTGTGGGTGGGGTAGGTGGAGAGGTGGGTCGGCAGTTAAGAGCACGGACTGCTTTTCCAGAGGTCCTGAGTTCAATTTCCAGCAACCACATGGTGGCTCACAACCACCTGTAATGGGATCGGATGCCCTCTTCTGATGTGTCCAAAGACAGCAACAGTGTTCCCATATACAATAAATAAATAAATAAATAAATAAACAAACAAACCCTTTTTTAAAAGAAAGAAAGAAAGAAAGAAAGAAAGAAAGAAAGAAAGAAAGAAAAAGAAAGAAAGAAAGGAAGAAAGAAAGGTAAAAGAAGAGCAACTGCTGGGATTTTGAAGAAAGAATAGGAAAGATTCCTGGGCTGATGAGGCTGATGATCTGGGAGGCGGCTAATGATGCCCTCATAACCACAGGTCATGATGTTACAACAGCAGTTGTTCTAGGGAGTTCTCAGTAGCTGGTATATTGAATTTTGAAAAGTCATGAAAAAAACAAAACAAAACAAAGACCCCTTCTTAAATTGTGTCTTTTTCCCCCAAATCACCCAGCTAAGATTGGCAAGGAGTTTGTCAGGAGAAAAAAATGGGCACCATTGGGAGGAGAGGCCCCTTGGTCATACAGACTTTATATGCCCCAGTACAGGGGAAAGCCAGGGCCATTATGTGGAAGGGGGTGGGTAGGGGAGCAGGGCGGGGATGGGGAAATTTCTGGATAACACTTGAAATGTAAATGAAGAAAATATCTAATAAAGAGAAAAAAAATTTTTTAAAAAATGGGATTGACTTAAAATTGGGCAAACTAGTCAGAGGCATAGCTCAGTGGTGGGATGGGCCCCTAGCATGCACAAGGTTTGGGCTTGATTCCCATCACTAAGGGAAAAAGGGAAAAGCCCCAAATCCCAAAACAAAATGAAGCAAGACAAAACAGAACAACTAAAGATACTTGATTACAGTAGGCTGGAGACACTGATGAAGTATCCCTTCATAGGTGATAGAGAAGGAGACATTTTCTGTGAATGAGTTGTTTATTCTGGACTTGAACTCAGCAGGCATTGCTTATTGAAATTAACATTACAAATATCTTGGGAACCAATGTTGGGTTAGGCACTGTGCTGGGCACTTTTCATCCCTAGTGTATCCTTAGGAGACCAGGTACTTAAGTCCTGTTCACTTCTCAGCCACTGGATTAGTGTCTGTTCTATGGAAGCTCTTCAGTTCTATGGATGGGTGTGTGTGTAGGTGGGTAGGCGGGCAGACGGACAGACAGAAGGGTGGATGGACTACCGAGTATGAGAATGTGGCTTATCAGGCCGAAGGAAGTTATCCGCACGTCCGCTGATCATGACCTCGAGTGAGGGGTGTTATTTGGGGTTTGTTTTTAGAAGCTGTGTTGAACTTTGAATGCTAATGAGAAATTTCCTTTTCCCTAACTTGAACTTATTCTCCCAGCTCAAGCAGGCTTGGAAACCTTCACCCTGTTTCTCCAGTCTGCTCCCTCAGACTGGTAGCCTTAAAGCAGGGTGCTGATTGTCTGTTCCTCACAGGTCCCTGTTGTCATTTTCCTTCTCCTGACTTCCTTTGCCACCCACCTCAATTACTGCACCCGCCTTGGCCTGCCTCCTCCCACCCCCTTCCCCAGCCGCTTTTCAGTGTAATCCAGTCTGCACATTGTTGCCAGAGTGTGTCTCTGAAGAATTTATGTCAGAGAGTCCATTTCTGATTGAAATTTGAGTCTCTGTGCATCTTTATGTCCACGGAGCAAAACCGCACAAAACGTTTTGGAAAAAAAAAAGGAATTAGCCTTTTCATACCATAAGGGCATTTTCACATCTGTGGGCAAGGCCAGCTAGAAACCTTTGTTGATGCAGCCCAGCTCTCTGACACCCTAGAAATAGCTTCGCTGCTCCTAACTGTAAACCTCCCTGTGGTCTGTGAATGCTCAAACATTGATATTTTTTTTCCAGACAAAACAAACATTTTTCCATAGTCAGCTGACATCTTTTTGAAATGCTAAGAAAAGCTACTTCTTGGAATTCACTTCTTTTCAACTCCTTGCTCGGTTGATAAGAATGCCCTCCCTGTGAACCCTGACAGGTTCCAACTGAATTTGTTAGCAGAGATGGATTATCTGTGTGCTCCCCCTGTGTTACTATAATTTAATAACATACGCTATTTTCTTGAGAGGCTGAGTAAAATCATGTTATGTCCTTATAAGTGATCATGAAACATGTTGGGGATTCTAATATGCCATCATGTTTACTGATTATTATAGATAAGGTCTATCTTCAAAGAATATAGACAGAAATTATTGATTTATTAAAAAACAAACCACACATACACTCTCACACACACCCCATCCACCATGTTCTAGGCCACTACCGCCAGCACCTGGAAAAGTGAAGGCTGAAGGATTATTTGAGCCCAAGAATTCAAGGCCAGGTTGGCCTCATCACAAAAGAGAAACCAGGAGATGGGGTGGCTGAAGCCCTGTGGTAGGATGGGTTTGATCCATGGTGATTTAACAAGGAAAATCAAGTCTGTTCTACCTCAGAGCATTGTAATTAGCTTGTCCTTTCTTTAACTTAAGAGATCTGACTTGTCACCGCCAGGCAAGGTTGAGCTGGAAGATGTTTTACTGACAGAATTCCCTTTCAAAGTAATTCTCCCCATCTGCTGCAGAGCATTGGTTTTTGCTGCTAAGTCGTGAAGGCAGGTAGCCCTTGATTAGGACTTTTGTTTTCATTTCTCAAGATGAAAATGTTAAGAACGGTTCTCATGCTGGCTCCCTCCAGTCAAAGCCCTCCGTGGTTCCCAGTCCCATTTTTGTAAGCATTTCCCGAATGTTGCTTCTCCAGCTCACTCTGAGGCTCCCACTTCTGGGTGCTGGGGATATAAACATGACTGTGATGTGGCCTCTTTCCTCACAGAGCTCATAACTTAGGAAGGGAGACAGATGAGTAAATAACTAGCTACAATCCTGCTTGATAAATGCCACGTTCGAGGTCGTGAACAGAGTGCCATGGGAGTGCCAGCAAGTGATTGATTCGAGGAAAGGGGGATGGAGTGGGGATCAGGAAGGACTCAGCAGCAGAAGTGACATTTGAGTTGAGCCTTAGGGGATGAATAGAATTTTGCCAGATGGACAAAGGGGTGGGGGTGGGGATACTCGAGACTCATGCAAAAACATGAGAGTGTGAGAGTTGGTGCCTTTGTCTCAGTGGAAGTGAGCGGGATGTACGACTCAGGGAGATGAAGGGTGTGGTACTGGGGCACTGGGAGATGCTGCTGCTGAGACCATGGACCATCTTTGAAAGCTCACACGTAACCTATACTTCCAGGGAGTCACGGAAGCTGTGAATCTCGGAGACGATAATAGTGAGACTTTAGTTTTAGGTCATTCTATCATCAGAATGGATCTGTAGGAGAGGCGAGGAGGGTCTGAAGCTAGGCTGTACTAACAGGGGTACATGTTGGCTGTACATGAGGACAGTAAGCCATCTCTGAGGAACACCTCAGCCACTGCTGAGAGGTAGAAGAAGGATAATTGCAGCAGCAGCAGCAGCAGCAGCAGCAGCAACAACAACAACAACAACAACAACGACGACGACACAAGGCCCTGGATAGCACACTAGGCAGACTCGAGATGGGGAGAAGAAAAGCTTATGGGCAAAGGAGTGAATTTGACTTTGTCTATACGTACTACTTGAGGATTCTTAAATGAGACAGGCATCACAGGGCACCTGTGGGAAAATGCTAAGGGCAGAGATACATTGGAAAGTCTTCAGCTTGGTGATTTTCTTGCAGGGAAAGGGAGGAAGGACATGCCTATTTTTGTTTGATTTTTCAACCAACCTTTCTCTCTCTTTCTTTCTTTCTTTCTTTCTTTCTTTCTTTCTTTCTTTCTTTCTTTCCATTTGGCTTATTTTACTTATTCACTCTTACTTTAGAGTCTGATGTGACTCTACTAAGGCCACTGTCAGTAGAGCAGTAGTGACCCTAAATATGAAGTAGTCTGTAGAAGCCGATGAAGTGCATTCAGATGCATAGACGCATAGGAATGCTTCCGGTGCATTGCTGGTAGGTCCAGGCCATCAGTAAGTGAGGAAGACCAAGTTAGAGGAGCAGGGAGTGGGCGTGGCTTAGCTCTGGGAATTAGGTCATGCTGGGAAGTGTATTCTCTGTGTCATGTTTACTATTGATATGAGCTTGTGCCCACATTTTCACTTTTTTTTCCTAATAGTCGATTAAAGTATACACATACCACACACAAACTGCACACGTAAACACAGCTGGAATCCTAACTTGCCATTTATTGAGGTTGCTTACAATCACCTCACATTTGCTGAATTGTTTTGTCCTTTGATATTAATACCTTAATTTTGTCTGTGGGCACAAGTGTGTGTACATTCGTGGGTGTGTGTTGTGTACATTCGTGAGTGTGTGTATGTGTGTGTGTGTGTGTGTGTGTGTGTGTGTGAGAGAGAGAGAGAGAGAGAGAGGAGGGCTCGACACTAACCTTGGAGTAGCACCACTCAGTTGTTATACACTCACTGGAATGACTGCTCAGAGCTGGCCACCGATGCACTCCTGAGTCTCCGGCAATTTTTATGGTCTCTGACCCAGGCCTTTGCAGTGAGCCACATTACAGCTACCGTGTGATTCGTGCTGGCACTTGCAAGATGACTCGGGTGCTAATGGATATGTTTGGATTGCAAATTGCCTGCTTCGCTTCCCTTTTCATTTCTTTCTTCCTTGTCTTCAAAGCTAGGTGAAGCTAAGTGATTATGTACGGAGTGAGTGTGAAACCTCGACATCTTGGCTTCTTGGGGCCAATCATGTCAAGTAAAGCCTTGAAGAACACGTCTATCTTTTTGATAGACTGGAAGAAAGTCATACTTGTGTTTGACATGTTAATTGGCACATTTGAATAAGAGACCAGCCCTGTGCGTAAAATCTTAGTCCAAAGAATCAAAACAGCCTTTGCATTTGGCCCAGGTGTTCTTGAAGAATATATTCTCTTTTTAGTTAAAAGTGAAATTAATAGAATGTTGGAATATATTTATTAAAATAATTTTAATACCTCCTGGTAGACAATGCAGTAATTGGTATAATGAAAACAGTTAATCTATTGAAAAAGATATTATTTCCCAAGCATTGTATTCAGTAATTTGCACACATTATTATCACCTCATTTTACACACACACACACACACACACACACACACACACACACACACACACACGAGTACATGAGGACAGCACCCACAAGGAGAAGCTGTATATTGTCAGGGCAAAATTTTGATCAGATTGTACATAGTTTGGTTTTCTTTATCCCTATTGATTAAGACAGTGCCTACCAAAGAAGTGTTGATAAAATCCTTTTTTGAATACATAAATTACTAGATAATCTGTGCTGAAACTTCCTGAGGTAGATGCTACTGTCTATATATTGCCAGTAAGTGACATGCTTGTGGCTATTTGCTCTATACTGGGGAGCAGGGTGCAATAGATGGGAGGTGGGTTCCATGTCCACTTCCTATCCAGTGGTCAGAAGGCTTAACTATATGGAAGGCCAAACAGTAGGGTAACTAGCAGTTACTTCCAGACAACACAAGAGATGCCATCGTGGCTTGAAGAATGATAAGCAATGGAGAGATGGGTGAGTGCACACAAAATCACCCGGAGAGTGCCTGCACATAGCAGTTGCTTAATCCACGGTAACTGTTACTGTTCCTCTACTCCTATAACATCACCACAATCCCTCTCCCAGGTTGAGCAAGAGCAGTGTGAATCCCATTCAACTTTGCATTGGAGCAGTCAGGGCAACACAATTCTTACATCCTTTGGACTGGGAGGCAGAGGCAGGAACTATGCTCTCTGTCCTTAGATGGAAGACCAGGATGTGTTGTGCAAGAGCCTAATGTGCATTGCTTCAGGGGGGTAATGATCACAGTAGACGGTCACACACACTGTGACAGTGTGATTGTTTTGACTGTAGTCTCACAGTTGAATTGGAACTCTGAATGTGTTTCTGTGAGCAACCAAGCACCCTTTAATGGGAGATTTTATTACTTTTCTATGCTGTGATCTGTATTATTAGTATTATATTTGCATAAAAATATTTGTATTTTTATTTGTATATATTTGCATGAAAAAATATTGTTTCTGTGCCTTCTGTGTCACAAAGCCTGTGAAACAAAATTTGTTCTGATAAACAGGCAACTTCCCGATGGCCTTGTGGTTTGAGACTTAACCTAGCATCTCTGGAGGGTTAGCAGAGTGCTGTGCAATTGTCTGGGGACCACGGCATACCCTCAGACCTCTCACAGCCCTGGACATGGTCCCTAGAATAAACTAAGAGTGCAATAAATTGTGGAGATGGCTTTGCAAAGCGTGCCAGGCCGACAGCTCCCTGCTCGCGGCAGTGATTTCAGCAGGTTTTGTTTTGTGAGATATGTAATGTGCTTGCTGTTGTTCTCAGGTCCAGCCTGATGAGCGAAGAAGCAAAGCGAGGAACTCCCAACCCTTGGCTCTGTGAGGAGCCAGAGGAGACCAGAGGTTTGGGTTTTGATGAGATCCGGCAACAGCAGCAGAGAATTATTCAAGGTACCTATTGCTCCAGGGCTATGGATCATATGCTGTTCTGAAGCTATTCTTCTGTCCCTGACGATTCTTTATCTCTACTGAAAACTAGAGTCCAAATGTCAAGCTTTTGATTTTTTTTTTTTTTTTTTTTTTTTTTTTTTGCGGGGTGGGGGAAGCCTCAAGCTGCTTGAGGCAAAGACTTTACTGCTGCTCTGACTCCGTGGTCATCACATCGGCTTGTCATTTTACCCTCAACTTCATCTGAACCATCAGATTTTTCTTTTCCATTTTTATTTGTAGGTTCCACACATTTGCTTTAAAGTGTGTTGTTTTTAAGGTTTCTCATTTTTTTTTAAACTTTCAGAAGTAATGTAGTATTGCTATGGGTTCAGGCAAGATTTGGGACAGACAAGACAGAGAGTAAGTACTCCATGCTGCCTCTCCAGTCTTAAAACTAGAAGTGGATTAGTATGTGTGTCCGCAGTCTAGCTTGCATTACACCTATGTGTGTGTGTTTAGTATACATCTATGTGTATGTTTAGTGTTTTAAGTACACATGTCTTATGTAAATAGCATGTGAGGTACATAGCTATCTCACAATGTGAAACATTCCATAGTTTTCAGCTTAATGTTATGGCTGTTTCCCATGTCAGTATGCATGCTGCTCTTTCTACAGATGTATTTACAATTGGCATTATCATAAGCAGCACAAACTCAGCGGTACGATTAGATGAACTTTGACACAGCATACTCATGCGTTTGCACATACACACGTGCATGTATGTTTGAAGAAAGCATCACTGGAGTCAAGCTAGTGCACACAGCTTGCAGAAGCTCCTCCACGTACCTCTGAGGGTCTTCTTGTTCTTCCTGTTGTCTCTCCCCAATTCCTCGACAGCAGCTGATCTGTTTTCTGTCGCTGTTAATTGGTTTCTATTTTCCACAATTTCATGGAGTACACTCATACAGTATCTACTCTCTTCAGGGGAAGGGGATCTGGCTTCTTTCTCTATGGCTAATTTTTAAATGCATCTGAATTGTCACATGACTCTTCACACATGCTGATTTTTTTTTTTTTATTCCCCTAAGATGTCTTTAGCAATAGTTTTTTTCTTTCTCTTTCATTAACCTGTAAAATATTTTCATATGTCCCCCTCATCATTCTCTTATCAGACAGCTTTGGGTTTTGTTTTTAGAAGGAAAATAAGTTTCCTTAAGATCCTGCAAGGGGGGGGCTGGAGAGATGGTTCAGAGGTTAAGAGCACTGGCTGCTCTCCCAGAGGACCCGAGTTCGATTCCCAGCACCCACATAGCAGCTCACACCTGTCTGTAACTCCTGTTCCAAGTGACCAACAGCCTCATACAAGTATATGCAGGAAAAATACCAATGGACATAAAATAAAAATAAAATAATTAAAAAAAAAAAAGATCCTGCGAGGGCGGCTGGCAGGGCGGTGACAAGGTGACAAGTGTCTCTCAGTAACAGTTTCCAGACTGCAGATGTTCTTATTACAGTTGATCAGTTTTTTTCTTGTGTGATTTATGTTTTGATTATATTGAAGAAAACATTCAGTAGGTTAAAGCCACAAGATTTATTGCCTTTTTATCTCTAGTAACTTTATAATGTCAGGTTTTCACGTCAAGTCTCTCTGATCTCTTTTGAATTGTTATATAGGCACAGGCGCATTTTCCATTTGGATATCTTTTTGGCTTCGAGCCATTAAAAAAATAAACTAAAAGGAATGCTTTCACTGCTGAATGTCAAAGATAATCAAATGGCTATGTACATACATACATACATACATACATACATGTATATACATATATGGCCCTGGTTCTTTGCTCTATTCTCCAATAATCTGCTTACTTTAAGGGGGCATGAGCTTTGTGCCTCTCTGATAGATCACTAAACCAAGTGACACATGACATCAGACTTTATTCTTTTTCTTGATATTTTTGGATACTTTGGTTTTTTATACTTCTATTTGAATTTTAAAGTCAGCTTTGAATTTTTTTTAAAAAATGGCATCAAGGCACATGTAATTTTGATTGAGATTACATGTTTAGGTTATTTAGAAGAGAACTAATGTGACATCAGCAAGAATCTCCAAATCTATAATCCGGATTATCACTAAGTAAATCTCACATAGTCTTTAATTTTTCTTAGCATTGATTTTTAGTTTTCATGATGCATGTCTCATGTGCCCTTGGTCAGATTTATCCCTACGTATTTTACGCTTGTATTGTAAATAGCATTTTAAATGTCCAGTGTCTGATTATTACTCATATATAAAGCCGTTGTTTATACCTGTGTTGTGTCTGGATCACGCAACTTTGCCCACTCTCCCTAGTGTGCTCTAGTAGCTTATGTGCATGGAATCTGTAGGTTTTTTGACACAAATGATTATGTTGTCTATGAGTAAGACAACTGGATTTTCTAATTTCATTGCAGATGCCTTCTGTTTATTCCTCTTGCCTTATTGTACTTGCTACAACCTAGAACAGGTTTGAAAATAGACGTTCTTGCCTTGTTTCTGTTCCTCATGGGACATGTTTATTTGAATCCAAGTTTGGATCTTTTTTTCCTTATTTTTTTTTTTTTTTAGTACTGGATTTTTTAATTTTCTAGAAATATTTTTGTGAGTAGTTGTAGGATATAGTTATATTATTTGGGTCATACTTTTATTTTTATATTTTAAAAATGTTATGTATATATACATGTGTGTGCCTGTGTGTGTGAGTGTATGTGTGTGTATATATGTACAATGTGTTGGGCCACACAGGCCATGGTGCACATTTGAGGTCAGAGGTCACCTTTGTGAAGTCTGTTTTTTCCTTCCAACTTTTCACGGCCTCTGGAATCGAACTCAGATCATCAGACCCTGAGGCAAGTGCTTTTCCTGGCTGAGCCATTTTCCTGACCCTGAATCTTGCTTCTAAAGACAGATGAAAGAGGTGTTTAAAATGTTTTAAAGCATGGATCAGCAAACCCTGGCATATGAGCCAAATCTTATTTTCGTATGGTATGGAAGCTAAAAACAGCTTTAAATTTTTTTAAATGGTAAAAAATAATCAAAAGAATATTTTGTGACTTGTAAAAATTATATGAGATTAAAAGTTCAGGGCTCATAAAATTCAGTTTTATGGGAACACGGCCGTGCTCATTCACTTACACAATATCCATAGATACTTTCTCACTTGTAAGGGTAGACTTGAATGACTGCTTTAGGGACCATATGAACCACAAAGCCTCAAATGCTTCCTCTGCGGCCCCCACGGAACATGTTTGCCTCTGGTCCAGAGGTAATTTATACACAGCCGAGCCCAGACTGCTCTGGATAGTCTGCATGTGTTCTAGGAGGACTGAGGTCACCTGCTTGGTGGCTTTCCCTGGTTGGGTTTAGATCACGGTTCCTTCTACCTTTGAAGTGACTCAGCCCTGGGTGTCTTTCTCGGTACTTCCGAGCTCTGAGTGACACCAACCAGGACTTGGTGCAGGTGCCTTGCAGCACCACAGGGCTCTCGTGCAGGTCTCTCCACTCTCGCACTCCAGCTGCTGCCCCTTGGGACTCAATTCAAGATGCCCACTGGAGTCCCACCTGGGCTCTCCAGCTCCTCACCTTGATGGGAGCAGGCTGTGCTCCTTTGTCTCAGAGATCTGGCCTTGTCAGCTGATGTATGTTTCTTGAAATAGTGGATTTGAATATTTTGCCTGTTGTCTCTGCTCCTGTTCATCCAGGCCAGAAAGGAATCTGGTCCCTGTCAGTTCATCCTGACCAGAAACAGGAGTCTAATTCTATTTTGAACTCTCTTCACAATGAAATTACAGAGTAAACAAAACACCGGCTCTCCTTGTCTTTAATGTTGCATACCTCACTCACCCATTACCGTGTCTGACGGGAAGTGAACAGATGACAGGCACCCCAGCTTAGCTCACAGCACAGCTTGCACAGGGCACTCTGCTCTGCAGCCGCCGTGGCTTCTGGGAGGACTGCCTAGCTCTAATCCAAATGGACCTTTCTGTCATTCCCATTTGCCAAGGAAAGCTGTTTTCTGTCCCTGAGAATGTCCATGCCCTGTGCGAGTCTTAAACTAGAGCATCTCCCCCTCTGAGATTCACGCTTCTTGCCACCTTGCTTGCCTCCCGCTCTTGGTTTTGGGACAGGTGGGCTGGCCTGTGTTTTGGGTCACTTTATTTCCCTGCCCTTTCTTGC
This sequence comes from Mus minutoides, assembly GCA_902729485.2. Lineage (NCBI taxonomy): Eukaryota > Metazoa > Chordata > Mammalia > Rodentia > Muridae > Mus > Mus minutoides. The sequence goes on from LR750274.1 coordinate 31,426, forward strand.
TGTTATGGTTTGAAGTGCCAGGTCCCTTGTTGTGTTGCTAATATAGCAAGCTGTTTATCAAGCCAAACACAAACATGGAAGTATTCTTTACCCCAAATGCTTCGTAGCCTTTCCTGTGCTCCAGAAACCTTATGATGTGTGCTGTGGGTCTACTTCATCGCTGGGCCCTATACTAGATAAAGAAGAGTCAGAAAAAGCCATTTCTGATTGCATTTTGGCCTTTGTCTTAGGGGTTTTACTGCTGTGAACAGACACCATGACCAAGGCAACTCTTAAAAGTACAACATTTAATTGGGGCTGGCTTACAAGTTCAGAGGTTCAGTCTAGTATGATCAAGGCAGGAACATGGCAGCATCTAGGCAGGCATGGTACAGGAGGAGCTGAGAGTTCTACATCTTCATCTAAAGGCTGCTGGCAGAATACTGACTTCTAGGCAGCTAGGACTAGGGTATTAAAGCCCACACCCACAGTGACACATATATTCCACCTATTCAACTACACCTCCTAATTGTGTCACTCCCTAGGCCAAACATATACAAACCATGACAGCCTTTCTGTACTTTAGTGTGGAGACAGAAGTACTCTGGAAATTATCCTCAAATTATTGCTAGATCATAGACTTGAGGACAGTGAATACCATTCTTGCTAAACCTAGAAGCTAGGCCTTGTGACAGCCAGTTACCTAAGGTTAGCTCAGTACTTAAGCAGAAGCTTGGGATGCACATAGACCTTAGCAGAGGTAATTGTGATGATGACAGGAAGTTTGCCTCTTGAGGATCAGGATAGAGCAGAGGAAGAAAACAGTGGTCAGTACAGGCTACTGTACCCAAGTCAGACTACAGTATGTGAAGTGTGCCTCCTTCCCACCTCCTGCTTTCTTAGAAGTCTGTTGGTGGAGTTCCTAAGTCAGCATAGCTTGGTTTCCATTATTTTGTAGCTGTTCTTTCTAGCTTTGTGCATTTGCTGCAGACTTCCTGGTCCTTCTGCTGGAGCCTGACCTCAGGGTCTTGTGCACACTGGGCAAGCTGATTCCTATTTCTAGCCTCTTCCTTTGTGTTGTTAGCATGGTGATAACCTTTTGCTACGGGAAATTTCAAATGTAATAGAGTAACTTGTATTCCTTTCCTTATCCTGCTTCAGTAATTATCTCCCCATACCTAGTTTGGTTTTATCTGTGTGTATCTAGATACCCACCTCTAGGATTGTGTATATGTATATACACATATGGCACACATACCCATGTTTTTCACACATGTGGAGGTTAAAGGTCACTTTGGGTATCATTTTTCAGGAACTGCCTACCTTTTTGCTCCTACTGAGACCTGATGCCTGCCAGGTAGCTAGGCCGGCTAGTCAGCAAAACCCAGAGGACTCCTGTCTCTGCTACCCCAGTACGTGGATAATAAGCACATGCCACAACACCTAGCTTTCACTGTAGGCTCTCGGGACTGAACTCTGATCCATATGCATATGCCCTGGGATTGTTTTTATAGTGAACTCCAGACATTATGTCATTTTAATGGTGAATACTTCAGAATATTCTATCTAAATACCATAAAATATGTTTATAAAATATAAGGACATTTAAAAAGAAATGCTTATTTTTTTTAATTATGTATGCATCTGTGTGTGTGTGTGTGTGTGTGTGTCTATGTGCATATGATAATCTAGATACCTATGGAGTCTAAAAGATAGTGTCAGATCTGCTGGAGCTACAGGTGAATATAAACTGCCCAGCGTGGGTGCTAGGAACTGAATTCCAGTCCTCTGTAAGAGCAGCCTGCACTCTTAACCTCTGAGCCATCTCTCTGTGCTCAGGACTGGTTTTTAAAGACTACAATGCAATTACCACTCCTGCCAAATTAGAAATAATTCCCCAGTCCAATCAAACAGCCAGACAGTTTCCTATCTCTCTGTAGTATTTCCTCTAGACTCCTTGGTTCAGGGTATGAATGTAGGCCATCCATTGTCACTAAGAGGTATATCTCTAAGTGTTTTAACAGTGTTAATGATTCTTTTCAAACTATTTTATGTTCCTGTGTACTTTCCTTGTTAGGCAGGACTGTTTACTCTGTAGTCTCCCCTTAGCTAGTTCTTGCAGTGTTCATATGTCGTTCAGCATATTCTGTGACCTAGATACATTCTGTAAATTGGTAGGATTTAGTGGCTTGCTTAGAATCGGGCTTGTTATTTTTGGCATAATAACTTTCTGATGACTGTCCCTTTGTTTTTTATCTACCACCACTAAACTGTCCTCCCACAGTTGAGTGATTCTTATTTAGAGGATGGTTTTCCTGAATGTCTAAAATAGGAAGTATCTCCACACCTAATGGCTCCACAGGGACTCTCAGAAATGACCGTATTAGTGCTCCCACAATAAATTTGCACACATGTAGTGACATTACTCACATCGCTATAGTTTGAAGGGCAGAAGTTCAGTTTGGGACTCCAGGGGCTCAGATCAAGGTGTTAGCTGGCTGCTTTCCTTTCTGGAGATCCAAGGACAGAATCTGAGCCATTGCCTTGTGCAGCTTCTAGAAGATCCCCATTTCCTTGACTCATAGCTCCATCTTCAACACCAGTAACTTCATCTCTTTAACCCTCTGTCATGGCTCCCTCTGACAGGCTGGGCAACCTCTGTTTCTCAGAGCTAATAGAATTTTATTGGGTCCACCTAGATTCCGCAGCCTCATCTGATATCATATGCCTTCATCTACACCACATCTAAAAGGTTGCCTTTTCCATGGAAAATAACATAGCTGCAGGTTCCAGGGATTAAAACCTGGACAGCTTGGATGTGTTGGTGTGTGTGTGTATGTATACACATGCATGTGCATGTACATGCTTTCCTTTTTCCACGGTGATCCAATCTTAAAATCTACACCTCTTTAAAGTTGAAGAACGACTCAAGGTCTGGTATGTTGCAAATATTCCATTGTGACACATCACCAAGGCATTTAGCCTTGGACCATGTGACAGAGTGAGGTGGATTATAGAGAATGAACTGTTACAATGTCCCACTTCTGCTGTTTGTAAGTAGATCGTCTGCAGTGAGTCCTGACTTATTTTTGTTGGAAGCAGCCTTTTATTTTGATTATTACTAAATGGTGAAACCATTGCCTCTTAGAAATGTCTGTTTATAGCTCAGAGGAGTGTGGGTGATTGACATGATCATTTTGAGCTGCCCAGCATCTTTTGCGTCTGGATTGTGGGATGAAAGTTGATTATACCAGAGTTACACACTGAGGAGATACTCTAGTTGATGGCAATCGCAGGACTAGGGGAGTTTCTCCTCTCCTTCCTGATATGCATTAGGGAGAACTTAAGGAGACAACGAACTTGGAAGAAAAGGTTAGCGTAGCTATTTTTCACTAACAATTTGTATTCTGACTGAATGAAAAACAACGTCAGCACTTCAGTGTCTTTTCCTAGCTGACGACCTTAGAGGCAGCTGCTTTCCGCTTTCCATCCATTTTCCCATCATTTCACAGGGCACTGACCCTCAGTCCGTCTATGGATTATTCCTTGGGTGCATTTGGACTTTTGCTGTAGCATAGACGTCCCTCTGCAATGCGAGTTTGATGATAGATTTATCTTGGAGGCCATCCAGGAGGCTGCTACTAAGGACCAAGAGGACCTCATTATAAAGTGATTTTGCTGTAAAATGGTGCCTTAGAGTGCTCCCTGGACACAGCAGACTGTTTATAGCCTTTAAAAAGTACGCTGTGTCAAAAAGTGTCACCAAGAGGTCCTTGCCTCACACCTTAAGTTTAAATAAATTCCAGGCGAATCAAAGAGCTAAGTATAGTGATTTAATTCTGTAAAAAAGAGTGATACAAAACTGTAAGTAGATGCTAGTGAGCTCCTGAGCGAGACTCTGTGCCTCTGCTTCCCTAGATAAGCCACCACATGACACAGTCATTTCACAAATGCAAACGTGGAGCTGCATTTTAGTTCCTGTCGGAGTGACGCTGCCTCTTAGTGTGCCAGGGTAAACCCTCATGGTAAAGCACCTCACTGGTGCTCGCTAATCAGGCACGGAGGGCGGGGGTGTGGAGAGAGGAGCCCCTGATCTGGGGTCCACTGTGCTTCAGAGGAACAGGTCACGGATTAAGTTGTGAACACTGAAGGAGGCTGTAAGAGGAAGAGTAGGGAGCTGGGTGTGTAGTGCAGTGGGAGAGCCTGTGCTTTGCATGGACCAACCTGGCTTCGCTTTTCAGGACCTGGACTCCAAAACAGAAACAGGCATCGCCTTCCTTCCGGAGGGAGAGACACACACACAAGGAAGAAGGCTGGAGCCAGGAAGTATCTTAGTTACATTTTCTGTAGCTGTGATAAAAGCAACTTGCCATGGCAAAAGCAACTGAAGAGAGAAGGGGTTTGCTCCACTTCACAGTTGGAGGGAAACTCCTGTGGAGGCTGAACTAACTCTGACTCCAACATGTGTGTGCCTGTGTGCATCCGTGCCCAGTTACTATTGATTTATTCATGTTCTGTTTGTATTATATACTAGAGGGTTAAATGTCACTGTAGCTAAATTTAATAAAATTTCTGTTTCATATTTGAATAATTAATTTATCAGGAAATCATTTCAGTCTGCAGTGTGAAGTATTTAAATTGTTGTTCCAGTAAAGCCACCAGTGCCACTTTTGTTGTATGTTGGATAGTGTCAGTTGCCTGGAGAGATCTCCCTCTGCGTGTGTACATGCATGTATGTATGTGTATGTGTGTGTCTGTCAATATGTGTGTGTGTGTATGTATGTGTATATGTGTGTGTGTGTATACATATGTATTTATATTAACCTGAAAGTGTTTCCCTTTGATTTTTAATCAGTTGTTTTTCCTTTTCTTTCAGAACAGGACGCGGGTCTTGATGCCCTTTCCTCTATCATAAGTCGCCAAAAACAAATGGGCCAGGAAATTGGGAATGAACTGGATGAACAGAATGGTAAGAATGAGTGCGAGCTCCATCACATGGTCACTCAATCAGTTTCCATTATACGGCACGGAGGGTCTGCAGTCAGTAGTCTGCAGTGGCTTATTGTGCCTGCTGTGGTTCGTGGACAGTTTACATTGCAATTTTCTAATACTGTGTAAAGAGATGTCACTAAAACCTCTCCAGTCCTCAGCGACTGCTTTAGTTAATTTTGGTTTTTATGGCTCTTGGTGGTCTTGATCGCACTATACAGATCAAGGCTAGCTTTGAATTTGCACTGCTCTCTTCTGTCTTTGCTTCCCAAGTGCTGGGGTACTGACCGTAGCTGGCCCTACTATGTTGACAAATAACTTATGATCTATTTATTCCAAGATCTATTTATTCTGTGGAAGATGTGAAGTTGTTCAGTGTTTGGTACCTTGATATAAATCATAAGAAAGCTGTGTGGGGCCTCATCTCATCTCTGCACCCAGTGGAGTTTGCTTGTCTTTCGTCATAAGTGACCAGGCTACAGGATAAAAACAGTTTGAAGGTGTCTGTTCAGGCCTTGACGTGACAGAAATTGTTTGAGGAGGAACTCGTAGGCTGCCAGGGTCTGCAGCCTTAGGTCTTGGAGGCTTTTGTGCTTGGGTTGTGTAGGGAGTGAGAACTTGACCAAGAGTAGCAGCAGGAGCAGAGTGGGGTACATGCAGGAAACAACCGATGATGCTCTCACCATGGGGGTCCAGTCAGAGAAATCGAGAGGCCTTAGTGGTTTGTGAGTGACGACTGTAAGTCCAGATTGAATACATCCAACCAGAGATGCCAATGAGAGGTCCAAATGGAGACATTAAGTCTTCAGTAGCAGCTTAGAAAGAAGATAAGACAAGAAATTGGAGACACTACAGCATAGATGTGATGCCCTGGCCCTCGCTATATTCTGAGCACTCTTGTCCACAGCATGTTGTGAATTCTGCATGAGAACAGGAAGGTGTTGTCATCACTGCTAGGAATGAGGCTCAGAGGTTCAGAGCGACCTCTGAATGCCATATCTTTTCTAAAACATGGAACTGAACCTGTTTGTGACATGGCTCCTTTTCTGTTGTACCAGCTTCCTCAGCAAGGAAGAGAGAGTAGGGAGGCAAGGGAACTGTGAAAGGTTCTGAAGTTTCAGCTTTGGGGGCAGTGCTATAGTGGGGTGGCTTCCGAGGAAAGTTAGCATCATGTGTGGGTGTGGGTGAAGTCCTGTAGTGGATGGAGTCTCTCTCCGCAGGGAGGCTGCACTTGCCAAGACCATACAACAGGCACTCCCCTCCTTGATCCTGAGGAGGAATGTGGTCATTGTTCCCATGGTTTCAGTCCATTTCTCTATCATAAATAAACAAATCCAGCTGTTGAGCATCTGTCACACGCAAATAGGCTCATAAGCAAATGGAGACCCCTCTGTCTCTACAGTCCTAGGACAACTCTCTTTTGAGAGCTTCACACTGGGGGGGGACAATGTGTTCCTTCTCCTGTTGGGCTATGAACAGGCCACTTAGGGATCTGGGTTTGGTCCAGGCATTGCTCAGTCCCTTCACTGTGCAACAGTATTAGTAAGATAATAAGCTTTACTTAAAAAGCTGTGGCTAGCTGCTGTTTATTATTATTATTTTTTATCTCAAGGAAATTTGCCTGTTTGGGGCAGAGGGGCTCTGACCTAAACTGATGAACATGTCTTCCTGTGGTGTATGCAGGCCACAGTGTCTGTGGGTACGTGACTGAGGACGAAAGAAGCATGGGTTTGTGTGGGACTTACTACCTTCTCAGGTAAATTTGCTACATGTTTCCCAGCACAAGCAAGCATACCAGCATGCCGTTGTCTTTAGTCTGGTGGCTACCAGACTTTGCTGCAAATTAGAATTATTTGTGGAGCTTTAACACTCCTCAAAGCCTAGGCTATGTCTGCAATAGCGCCTGATTGCTGTTACAATATTATCACAAAAGTAGAGGCTTAAAATAACACAGACACAAGTGTCTTACGGTTCAGTAGCATACAAGTCTGACTTGAGTCTTGCTGGGTGAAAACCAATATATCAACAAGAGATCAACATTCCTTTCTGATGGCTCTAGGGATGGATTGGTTTCCTTGCCTTTTCCAGCTTCTAGTGGCCACCCACATTCCTTGGCTTATGGTCTCTTCCATGTTCCAAGCCAACAACAATACTGTATCCCCACTGCTTCTAGGGCTGCCTTCCCTTCCATATTTGAAGACCCCTGTGCTTGCATTGCACCCACCCAGACAGCTGAGGAAACGCCCCTTAAGGCCAGCCTACTGGAAGGTTCAGTTTCACCTGCAGCCTCGACGAGCCGTTCTGCTCTTCCATCATAGAACTTTATGCCAAGTAAATCTGAATGTCAGGTGGAGAGCAGGTTGATGGCAACAGGCTGCCACACCCGTGCTGGCTGCACTGAGAGAATGGAGTTAGTACTGCACGGTCACGCTGCCTCCCCTATCTATGCTCACGTGACTCCTGCACAGAACCTTCAGTTCCATGTGTCACATAGAGGTTGTGGCCACTGACAGTTCTTTCTCACTGTATCACAGTTTATCCCACATCTTTGCATCTCCCCAGCTTCCCCCCTCCACACACACCCGAATCCCACACTCAGATGGATGTGTACGTATCTAGACAAACGAAGAGTACTTTTCCATGCGCTGCCAACAGAAGCTGGGTTCCTCTGTGGTGACCTCCCAGGGAGCTAACAGCTATTTACATGAGTGGTTTTCTGATGTGTGTTTTCTCCCCCGAGATAGAGCAGACTCAGCCATTTTCTCTCACAAGAGCTGACGATTCTCAGGATAAAAACAATACAAAACCCACCCCAACAGGATTCCACTCAGCCTCCACTTCTTTTGCTAAACTGACCAAGGCTGCAGGTATCTCTAGGTGGATCAGACCTGCAGCCCACTGCGATCTGGACTGTGACTCACATGTGTCAGAGAAATCAGGGCCATGGGCATTGGGATTTTCTTGTAAATATCTCCATATGATTTATGGAGCCACAGAATCATTGTTTTGATTTTCCTTGGAGAAGCAATAGGCTAGAATGATGACTAGCCAGACCATTTTGGAGGCAAGGGTCAAACCTGACTAATAAAGGCACTGTACTTAGAACATAACCACAGAACCAAAGGATCAAATTATCTTCAATTTAGGAACTCCATTTTTATCCTTACCATAGAGAATGAAGAGCATCTGGCCAATGCCCGTGACTTGCTCATGCACAATGACCAGGCCTAATGAAAGAAAGAGTAGCAGGGAAGGGGGTATCCTAGTGATGAGCACCTATAGGTCCCTGGTTTGTTGTATGCAGGGGATGGGACAGTATGGTGGCAGGGAAGGCCACTTGTCTTCCCAACACCAATTCCAGGGCCAAGGAAACCAGCAAGTCCTTCCGAGAGCTAGAAACAGGACTGTTCATTGAAGGACATGACGCTCTCAGAACTTCATAGACTTCAGTTGGTCAGAGCTTACTGATTGATTAGAATTACTGGCTGAAGTTTCACTGTGAAAAGTGAGAATAAAACTGTGTAGTTACCTCCCCCAAACTCTGTAAGACAGGCACAGCTCCATCACTGAAATGTTGCCTTATAGGGGCAAAATGGACTTTACAGGTGTGTCAAGTTGAGTTAGTCAGGACAGGAAGAGTATCTGGGATTATGCAAGTAGACCCTAAATGCAGCTACAGGTATCCATATGAGAGAGAGAGAGAGAGAGAGAGAGAGAGAGAGAGAGAGAGGCAGAGCTGGGTGGGTAGCAGGCAGTAGGCCCTAATTTTCATGTCTGGTACCACCAAAAGAAAAGGTGAGTTGCAGGTGAGAGGCAGGGGAGATTTGACATGCAATGTCTGAGATGAGATGGTATCTTCTAGCTCTGAGGAGAGCCGAAGGGGCTACAAAGAAAGGGCTATAAAGAGGCTCTGTAAGCTGGGAAAGGCAGCAAATGGTCTCCCCTCAAAACTCTGCAGGAAAATCTTGACTTAAAAACTGGTGAAACTGATTTCAGCCTCTGTCCCTACTACTGTTGGAGCATCAGTGGGAAACAAATTTGCATAATCACCATGTCTTTTTGTCAGTTGCCACATAATTCCGATTAGTCACATTTACATGATAACATTCATGTTTACCTGTAAGTCTATACTGTCTGACCCTTTGAGATGACTTCTTTCTTTAAAACAAGACAAAACTTTCTTTCAGGTTAATTTGAGTGTTTTGATTGCATGCATCTATGTGTATGTACTGCATGTGTGTCTGTCTCTCATGGAGGTCAGACTGTGTGGTATTAGATTTGCAGGATCTGGAGTTAAAGATGCTTATGAACCAACATATGGGTGCTGGGAGCTGAACTGGAGTCCTCTGCAAGAGCAATCAGTGCTCTTAACCCGACTCGTCTCTCTAGCCCCTTAGTCTGATCTATCTATCTATCTATCTATCTATCTATCTATCTATCTATCTATCTATCTTTCTTTCTTTCTTTCTTTCTTTCTTTCTTTCTTTCTTTTTTTTTTTTTTTAAATTTTTCGAGACAGGGTTTCTCTGTGTAGTCCTGGCTGTCCTGGAACTCACTCTGTAGACCAGGCAGGCTGGCCTCAAACTCAGAAATCCACTTGCCTCTGCCTCCCAAACGCTGGGATTAAACGCTGGGATTAAACGTGGTGGTGTGCTCCACCACGCCCAGCTAGTCTGATTTACAGGAAGAAGTTGTCCAACTGTATCAGAAGTTCTGAAATCTCTTTAGGTGTTTGCTTATGCTTTGCAGTTAGTCTTGTTCTGGTAAAAGGTGTATGAGGAGCAGAGCCTCCTCTGTCCTTTCCAGTGTTAGAGTATTTTAAAAATATATTTACTTTGTGCATTTAATTGTATTTGCATAGACGTGTCACATGCAGGAGCCTGAAGAGAACAGAAGAGGCATTGGGTCCTCTAGAACGGAGTTAGGGATGGTTGCAAGCCATTGTGTAGTTGCTGGGAGAGCAGACAGTGCTCTTAACCACCGAGTCATCTCCCCAGCCCGAGTGTCAGATCCTTCCAAAGTGTGTCAGTCAAGTTTCTTTGTGGTCATCTGTAGAGAAGCACCTCCCCTTCTCCCAGGCTATGTATTTCTTCTGTTGTGCTAGAGAGAAAACTTATGAGTGTTTGAAACTAGAGATTTCATGCAGTGTGAAACTTCCCTATTCTGTTAGCCTGGATAAGCAGCAGCAGAAAAGCCAACTGAAGGAAGAAAAAGCTTGGGCTGATGGGGTGGATCAGACTGCAAGGCGCTTGCTCCAAGACCAGAAACAACCTCCTCTTAGTCCCTGGGTCCCACAAGGTGGCAGGAGAGAACTGACTTTAGCGACTGTCCTTTGACCTCCACACTTGTACCCTGATGTGTGCAGGGTTTTACTTATATTTATTTGATTTGGCTTATTAATTATGTTTCATTTCATATGACTTTCTGAAATGTGAAGTGTTATCCTCCGAGAGACGAAAATGAAATGTCCTTCAGTGTTTCTGAATAGCAACTTGCTGTTGGAGTCTAGCAAGTCTTCTTTATAAAGTTTGAGGGAAGGTTTCTCTCTCTCTCTCTCTCTCTCTCTCTCTCTCACACACACACACACACACACACACGAGTAACTTAGCTTTGTTGGGTGTCTCTGTCATTGGTACATTTTGCTTTAGGCTCTCAGCTAACAGTATCACGCCATAGACTTGACTTTCGGTTACCTTTACCTAATAACTAGCTCTCCAACTTTGGGGTTTAGGATCCTTTATGTTCTTAAAAATTATCGTGAAATCCCGAAAGGTGGGCTTTTTTATTCTATTTCTTTTGCTACTACATTTAAAATTACAAGACATTTAAAAAGTAAGTTTACATGTAAAATATAAATTTAATAAATACAAGTTTAAAATTAATAAGCATATCTGTTGATATAAAGAAATGTATGGAAAATATCTGTTTTTCAAAGATGTTTGTGGAATCACATCATCCTATAGTTTTGTAGACGTTTGTGTTTGGAGTGGTGAAGCTAGCTGGATTCTTGTATGTGTTTCTGAATTTGGCTCACTGTAATGCATCATTTTGAATGTTGTAAATGAAATACATTTCACGTAGAAATGTAGTTGGGAAAAAGCATTTTAAAAATCTTTGCAAATAAAATGTTTTTGTTTTTCTATATGACAGCAAAACGTAACAAGTAGTTTCTGGAAGGTTTGCCGCACACAGTTCTCCTGGCTTGTTGAAACAGACCCTGCTGGACACTATACTAGGAAGTAAGAGAACTTGGGCCATTTGTCCCTGTAATTACGTGCTCTGCCCAAAAAATGACAAGTCAGCTTGTTCGCTGCCTCACCGGCCACACTGATCAGCTGCTCCATGCAGACACAGAGAAGTACAACCCACCATATATCACAGCATATACTTCATAGCGTTGAGACTCTCAGACTTACGAGTGAGGTAGCCAGTCTTCAGTGTCTGTTTTCATGTATCAAGAGAATTCCTAGGACCTGTTTCACTATGTTAAGAACATGAAGCAGCCCCATCTGGGGATCCATCCCACATGCAGACACCAAACCCAGCCACTACTGCTGATGCCAAGAAGTGCTTGCTGACAGAAGCCTGGTACCGCTGTCTCCTGAGAGGATCTGCCAGATCCTGACCAATATAGATGCGGATACTCACAGCTAACCATTGGACTAAGCACAGGGACCCTAATGGAGAAGTTAGGGGAAGGACTGAAGGAGCTGAAGGGGCCTTATCTGGCATCAGTGGGAGGGGAGGCCCTTAGTCCTGTGAAGACTAGATGCCTCAGTGTAGAGGAATGCTAGGGGGAGGAGGTGGGTAGGGGAGCACCCTCATAGAAGTAGGATAAGGGGGGTGGTGTAGGGGGTTTGCAGAGAGGAAACCGGGAAAAGGGGTTACACTTGAAATGTAAACAAATAAAATATCCAATTAAAAAAAAAAAGAACATGAAGCAGGTTAGTGTGCGGGACCCACATTGGAAGCAGCCTTCAGTGAGCCTCTACTGTTTCTTGCCTTCAGAGGTCTTTGGTTAAAAAAAAGCATAGACCAGCAGACTAAGTGAATAGGTGATGTCCCCACTCACTTTTCTAAAGACTGTCATACCACTCGGCCCTGAGTAATTGGCACTCCAGGAACAGGCTACCATGCCAGTGAAGAAGGTACTGCTGTCCTCTGTTGATAAGTAAAACGACTGCAAGGTGGTGGTGCTGCACACCTTTAATCCCAAGCACTCAGGAGGCAGAGACAGGTGGATCTCTGAGTCCAAGGGCAGCCAGAGCTACACAGAGAAACCCTGTCTGGAAATACAAAACATAACAAAACGAATAACAATCTTAGTTCAGATTCTAAACTGGCTTTAATTAATGATTCTATAACAGGGGCAGGATGTTCTGGTTGAAGAGCTGGTCTACATCATGGACAAGCAGCATTTGTGGGTAGAGAACAGGAGCGAGGTCCAAGCTATTGTGTGGCTTGCCTTGTTTGAGACAGGTGTCTGCTTAGAGTGACTGAAGCTCAGCTCCTGTGACTAAACATCTGTGCCCTGTGCTTTCTCATATATCTACTTTACTTGAACAGTTGACTGTGTTGGATTGGTCCTTTGTTCAAATCAATGGCTTTCTATCAATTGTATTTCACATACAGAACTGTTAGGTGAAACAGTTTCTAAGACAGTCCTTCAATTCTTAGCTGGGTTTGGAAACAACCACGGGATTCCAACCCTTGCCAGTGGTGTCTAGAAGCCTCCTGGTCCTGAGATAGCTCAGCCAGATGGGGACAGGAACCTCAGTGCCAAGTGTGTGCACACCCATGCAGGGCAGGCATGACTGAGGCTGGCCTTCCTATGCCTGTGAGCAGATGGAAGCAGGCCTTCCAGATAAATCCAGAAGCTAGGAAATGGCAGGTTTATGGGAATACTAATTTCTTCCGTCCCCACCCAAGAATGGGCTACTCAGACCACCCACCTTGGTCCACAACATTTTTAACATGCATACCTAAGTTTGTATTTTTTCTTTTTCTTAAACAGTCTAAAGCAAATAAGTATCTCTGGATAAATCAAGTTTAGACATTTTCAACTTCACTTCAGAGTCCATTTTTCATCCAACAGAAGCTCCACTTTATCTGGACTAGCATTTTATGTGGATTTATCATCATCCATGCCTCTTCTAATTGGTGTGCGTGTGTGTGCGCGTGTGTGTGTGTGTGTGTGTGTGTGTGTCTATGTCTGTGTCTGTGTCTGTCTGCATCACTGTATTGGGGGGATGCTGTTGTTTTCAACATTAAAAAGCTTTAATGTTTATGGTTGCTTTTTTCCACAGAAGTGTGTTTTTCTGGTTGTGAGATCTTTTGAAAACCTTTGAATGGTACTGACTTATTTTTCTTTTCTTCCTTGTATCATTCCTGCTTTTTCTTGGCAAGTTTTGGGTTGTTCATCTCAGAGTTTTTCTTTCATGCTGTTGTGAGCTGAATTATGCCTTGCTCCATTCATGCGTTGGTGTTCTGACAGCCTACCCCTAAGAATGTAACTGTATTTGGAAAGAGGCTTTTTAAAGGGGTAATTAAGTTAGAATGAGGTCACTTGGCTGGGCCCTAATCCAGTGTGACTAGTGTCCTTTGTAAGGTGAAGAAACTGGAACAAGACACATATGGAGGGAGACCATGGGAAGACACGAGGGAGACACACCATGAAGGGCTTAGAAGCCAGTCTTGTGATGACAACTTGATCTCTGGCTGCAGTCTCTGGTCTCCTGAGAAAGGAAGGTTGTTTTAGGCATGCAGTTTGTAGTGAGCTCAATCCCTGCCGCTATGATTTTCCTTACATATCTGCTAACGTTTTATCAGCACTTTATGTTTATGAATGGAGGACCATGCTGACACGTATAGCCAGCTCGGGTGGGATTTTTAAATGGTGGCAGATCGGGTTACCCAGAGGGCTTCTTTTTTGCCTGGGACAACATGCCATGAATCTACAAGAACTTAGGGTTGTACATGGGCTAAGTAAGAAGAACACGCAGAGTCAGGGCCCTAGAACTGACAGCATTAGAACATGAACCTAGGGGGAAATGCTGTGAACTTTCACCTAGGGCGACATGGCTTCTTCATTGACCTCTTATTACCCTGTAGCTAGCTCAGAGCCTCTGACTCATTTCCTTGCCTGGACACCAGCTCCCAAGGGCCTTCCTTCCACAGCAGTCCTTCCTCTCCAGAGAGAGCTGGCCAAGGGTTGCAGCTGGGGGTAAACCCTGGAGGCCGCAGCCCACACAGGGCAGGGCTCAGGGTAGTCGGGCCCAGCTGCTCCTTAGACAACTCTCTGCACACAGGCCTTATTCCTGCCTCACAGCCACTTTCTTTGTAGAACATTCTGTGGCTGCCAGTAGCCATTGACTCCAAGCCTGGCGGGTCTCCAGTGCTCTCTAGTTGGGAAGAAAGAGCTTCTCTCTGTTGCCGTGTGTGTGTGTGTGTGTGTGTGTGTGTGTGTGTGTGTGTGTGCATGCGCATGTGCGCATGTATGAGTTTCAAGTTGGAATTTCCCTCCATTGTGGTTTGTCCATACAGCCCAGGTCTTGTCTTTGAGCAAGTGAGTCTTCTGAAGGACTTGTTCATTGATAGCTCTCCTCTGCATCTCCACTGCCACTGTGGGGCCATTCTTAGAGAAAAAGGATCATCTCTGCAGCATGGTTGTACTCTCTGGAAGGAAGGAGGCAACACGCTGAACTCTACTGTCTACAACTCAAAGGCATGTTTTCATGCGTTAGCAGGAGCTATGTAAATTATTTGGGTTTTGTTTTGTTTTGGTTTGGTTTGGTTTTTCGAGACAGGGTTTCTCTGTATAGCCCTGGCTGTCCTGGAACTCACTTTGTAGACCAGGCTGGCCTCGAACTCAGAAATCCGCCTGCCTCTGATGTATAGCCAGAACGGCTAGGCCTCTGGAAGCTTTGCTAGAACAGATGTTTCATTTGGTGTCCATGGAAGTTGTTTTCTTGGCTTCCTATGAGTGGCACCCCAACTTATCACCTGCTACCTTCATGGCTGAATTTCCCTAAAGTAATACAATTAGGGAGATGGGGAAAGGTAATCCTGTTCCTTGTATTCGTGGTTTTAGGTACTTGACGGTGGACAATCTTTGTCTATAGGAAGAGGCTAGTTAATAGAGTAGGAACGAATGAGGGAACAGGAAAGACAGTCTGTCATTCCAACCATTGTCTGACTCTCCCTGGGCATCCAGCAGTTCCTGATGCTCCACAGGTCTACAGACTCCGTGTCCCCAGACCATCCCAGTGTAGATACAGCTATAAGTCCTAGATGTCCCTAGGCACTTCTATCTGCTTGGCCACAAATTCCCGTGACTCTTCTGAATTTGGAACTTTATGAGAACATTCATATAACTCAGGAAAGTCCCGTGCTTATAGGTTTGTTGTAGCAGTTGCCGCTCTGGAATAGCCAAATAGAGTAATGAATGGGGCAAGGCGTCAGGGGGAGGAAGTGTAGAGTCTCCACGCCCTTTCCACATGTGCCGTGCTCAGAGCACATCCATGTGTTCCCTGCCCTCGAAGCTGCCAGGACCTTGCTGGTGGGTTTTCGTGGAGGCTTCAGGACTTGATTAATCATTGGCCATGGCATGACCAGCCTCCTTCTCCACCACTGAAGGTGAACTTGGGCCTGAAGTTTTCAGTGTTCTAATCATGCGTAGAGCTAGTCCTCCCCTCAAATTATTTAAAGATCTCCTAGGAATCATCTCATTGCCACAGATCTAAAAGCATTTCTTATAGATAACAAAAACTACTCTTATCAGGGAACTCCAAGGTTTTTGATGCTCTCCCTAAAAACCACAGGTAAAGATGAAAACTATACCTTTTTTTTTTTTTTAATTACAGCACAGCTAGGAGCCAGTGTCTGTGAGTCTGCTGAGTCTGCAGAAATGATTGCTTGGCATGGGTGTGGTACTTTTCACGTGGCTTTGCTGCTGCTAGCTTTAGTTTTGATGAGCCAAAACTATTGAGCCACCAGGACTTTGCCTTTTCTAGACTGTGCCTTCTTCATTTCTTTCTGGGCCCATATGTTGGTTTTGACCCTGGCACTGTAGCCAGTTTGCCATGTAACTAGTGAGGCAAACGTTTTCTAGGAGAACAGCCTTGGGCATATTAGTCAAGAAAAAAACATTGGTACTCAGGCCTTGGGACAGCTCTGGTGGGTGTCTCATTGGCCTTCCTTTCCCATGGGCTTTCCCACAGTTCCTACTTGATCTCTAAAAAGGAAGAGGCAGCCAACAGTCCCTCCCACTGTAGCAGCTGAACCAAAGAATGCACTTCAGCACAGCACAGAAAGGATCCAGTAGCATCACAGATACAAAGAGCAGGTCACCCTGAGTTCTGCTCCTGCCACTCTGCACAGTGGTCTTCTTCCTCAGTGCCTTTGTAGGAAGAAGGGAGGGCTGAAGCTGAGTTGGAGCCCTCCCCAAGTTTAACTTCTTACTATGGGGTGTTTGTAGCCCCCACGTCTGTGCAGGTGACACTTTTGCAATCTTGAGTGATTGTAAGGTGACACAGAATTTGAGTCATTCCTGACATGTTCTAAGGTCAGACATGGCAACGAGCTGCATTTTTCTTTCCTCTTTCCTGCCCAGATGCCCGAAGGTTGGAGGTTCTGGTCCTGGGTCCTATTGCAAGGTTTTGTGATGACTAACAGTAATTGCCAACTTAGCAGGATCCAGAATCACAGAATCTAGAAGATGATCTCTGGACATGATTGGGAGTTTTTAGATGAAGTTGATTTGGTGGGTAGACCTAAATACCTTGTTTTTCTTTTGAAAATCAAAGAAAATAGAAGCACTGTAATGAGTTGCTTTGGGGACAAAATACTGTAACTTGCATGAGATCTGGACATAGAGGTCTCATGGTTCCCTTAGGAACGTGGTCTAGTGCTTACTAAGTCAGCATTTGCCCACAAACAATGAGCATGCACTGGATATGTTCCTGGTTATTAGTTACCACATGAGAGGATACAAAACAGAATCAGCCAAGGGCCAGGCTCAGAAATAAAGTCCAAGGGCACCCAGGGGCAACCTTCCAAGGACATTGAACCAGTAAAGTCACACAGGATATGCTTAATCCCACCAAAATGAGTTCTGACAACGTGTATGAAATGTTACTAATTGGGGAATCTCATTAGAGGTGATCACCCAGGCTTTATTCAAGGCATCTATTGCATAGGCGTGTTACCTCCTCCCTGGCAGGTATCCACATTCCAGACAACCAGAAGGAAAGCAGGTGTTCAGCACAAGCCACATTGTTTGTGCAGCCCAGACACCTTGGGCCACACTTATCAGTTAACAGTTCAACCCTCCCCACATCCAAGTTCCAAGGTACCTGCCAAGGACCAGCCTCAGAAGGGCACAGAGGCCCACTGCACGTAAGCTTTACTTGTGTTTACGGTGATGGGATTAAAGGCATGCACCGCCACCACCTGGCAAGACATTTTATCTTGTCTAACCATCTCAGGCAGTCATTTGGAAACAGAATTGGCATGACTGGTGAATAGTTCTGTTGACCTTTTTTAAAGTTTGAAATATGTAAGCAGCTTTAAAAGAGTGTTTATTATGTACTGAGAATTTGTTCTCTCTGCATCTGCTTCATTCCTGTCATGACAGGGATGGATGTTCCCTGTGTCCCCATCAGTGGGGTAAGCAGAAAAACTTCTTGTTTAGCCATCTCGATCAGTTGCCCCATTTCCTTTGGAAATCGCATTTCCTTATCTCAGCACTGAGGGCAAATAGAGTAGGATAAGTAATGGTCCCCAGAAGGTTTGTTGAGGAGAAAACAAGGTGGTGCTTCACACAGTGCATGCATACAGCAAGTGCTTATTAAGTGTTCATTTTTACTGCTGGCATCATATCTCTTGTTCCATGTTCAGTTAGGCTGAGATTTTATTTGTCACCAGGCCATTGGGCCACGCTGATGTTCTTCTGGTTGCCCCTGTCAGGCTGCAGGTGTATTGTACCAAGGTCTTGCCACGTCTAGCACTGGAAGCAGTGTGGGGTTTTAATATCAGTTATACATCTGAAGATAAGTGTCCACTTCCTTTGGTCCTCCCAGTTATACAGAGCACCTGAAGAGCTAGCTTGTTTCTCACCATGCTGCTATCCCTCCTTACATTCAACTCTCATGTCTTCTCACCAGTCTAAATGCCCTTTGTCCTGGAAGTATACACTGAATATTCCTTATCTCAAATGCTTAAGATAAGTATTTTTAATTTGAGAGTATGGATATTACAAAATGAGATATCTTGAGGTTGCAAACCAAGTCTAAACACAAAACTCACTTGAATTTTCTGTGTACCTTGTCTATGTATCCTGAAAGTAATTTTTATGCAATATTTTTGTGTACCTGTATTTTTAAGTTTTTATTTTATTTATCTATTTGTATATATTTTTGCAGGTACAGGGAACTTTAATGGCATTCAAAAGAGTAGGGGTCCTCTTGTGGATGGAGACTGTGAGGGGAGCTTCTCAGTGATGGGGGCTGAGTTGAGACAGAGATTCCCAGCAGCTGAGGGCCACTCTCTTCCTTTCTGTTCTTGCTGGGGTGGGTGGTCCAAGGTTTCTTACTCCTTGGAAGTTGTGTACACCATGAGGTCCACCACCCTGCCTCTGTAGCCTTCTTGTTTGTCGTACCAAGAAGTGAGCTTTACAAAGTTGTTGAGAGCAATGTCAGCCCCAGTATCAAAATTGGAAGAGTGGGCATCCCCATTAAAGTGTCAGGGGACAGTCTGGTCCACAGTGTAGCCCAGGATTCTCCTTAGTGGGACCTCCAATGCCTGCTTCACCACCTTCTTGCTATCATAGTACTTGGCAGCTTTCTCCAGGTACAATGTTAGGTTCATGACTGACACACTGCAGGGTAGGAACATGGAAGGCAATGCTAATGAGCTTCCCATTCAGCTCTGGGATGGCCTTGCACACACACATAGCCTGGCAGTGCCAGTAGATACAGGGATGACATTCAGCCCCACATGTATCATGCCACAGCTTCCTGTTGCAGCTCGCACATCTCTGATCAGCAGAGACATGGAAATAAACGACATGGGGACGCCAAGGTGGGTTCAGAGCAGCTTACCTTCGCAGCTTCTGCTTTATTCTGCTTCTCTCCCTCTCTCAGGTTTCACACAGCTACAACCCTTCACTCACACACATCAATAATCCGTTCACTCACTCACCCTGGTCTCTCTAACGCTGGTCTCTGGTCTCTTCTCATCTGGGGCAGCCCTCAATTTATACTTCCATTCACTCATGCTACCTCACACCACCCAATCATAAACGCACACGTCCAAGGCAACATGCAGGATTGGCTGATAGAATGGTATCTCGAGATGTTGTGCTAATCTCTCCAACGAGTTACACGTTCTGCTTTTACTGTGCATGACTGAGACTAGAATAAACAAGCTAGGTCACAGGGCTTGGCATAGACCCAGGCACCATCTTTGGTCCATGCGGCCTCGCCTGCTCCCCACAGCTTCCTAGTGGGAGATTCACAGTCTTCTGGGTGGTAGTGATAGCATGGCCTGTGGTCATGAGTCCTTCACACTGCTAGAGTTATCATGGATGACCTTGGTGGAGGGGCAGGGTGTGGTACTAAACAGTTGGAGGTGCCATAGGCATTGCTGACACGTTTAAATGAGTTGTCATACTATTCCTGGTTCATACCTATCATGAGGCATCAGAGATGACTTTTTGGCTGTACCCCTCAGATGACCCCTGGCCACCAGCATCACCCATCTGATGGTGGGATCTCACTCCTGGCAATGATTATGTGTGTAAGGGTGCACATGCCACAGTATGCATATGGAGGTTAGAGGAGAATGTTCAGGAATCAGTCTTGCTGTCCTTGTACCTTGTCTTGCTTACCTAAGCCCCTGGAGACTAAACTCAAGTTTGGTGGAAGCAACTTTATCCACCAAGCCATGGCACTGGCCAGCACCTATGTTTTGACCTAAAGTCAGGGTTAGAATTTTCTACTTTAAAAAAGCCAGCACTTAGAGAGCTCTGGATTGAGGGGCATTTTAGATTTCAGATTTCCACTTAGGAGTGTTTGATTTACTATACTTAATGTATCTTCCAAGGTGACTAAGGAGTTCAGTCTACCCTTTGGAAGTAGATGCCTCCCTGTTTTCCAAGGTCTTCTTGAACAGCCAGAACCTATTTATGCTTGCATGATTCCTCTACCCAGCTTTCGGTTTTTTACTTTTTCATGGGTCCTAGGGCATAAGAGGGGAAAAGAATGCCGGATGTACAGTGGTAAAGAGCAAGATTTTGGTAACAGAGTGGGCGGGCCTCTCCCCTCCATTTCCCAGCTGCGTGACTGAAGAGCAACAGGCTTAATCTTCCCAGACCCTGCTTCCTTCCTTCCCTGAGAACGGGGACAATGATAGAATGGTATCGTGAGATGTTGCTCATGGGCTGAGAGCATCAAAGCAGACACACTCATGAAGATGCAGGCTTGGTGTGTCGGCTGCCCCTGTCAGTCCTGGGGGTTCCCAGATACGATGGGGTGCTGTCGGGTTCTCAGACTCCGTGATGACAGGCATGCTGCTGGAAGAAATGTTTGAACTGGCCTCTTTAAAGTTCAGTCTCTCCAGGTGATCCTGCACACCTGTGACATGGCTGATCTCAGGGTATAAATTTCCCCAGCACACAAAATTTCCTTGTCACCACGAACAGCTCATTCCTGATATTAGTCACTGAACTTGGAACCTTCTGTTTTTGATTGGCTAGTCAGGGTTCACTGAGGCAAATTCTTTCCTGCGATCTCTCCATATGTTCAGGAAGGGGAGTGTCTGTGCGCTGCACAGCAGCAGTGTGCACCCGAGGCCAGGAGCCAGCAGTGTGTTGTCGTTTTCAGTGAGTCCCAGTGGGCAGCTGGGCAGGGTGATTAATATTTAAGTATCTTTGTTCTTTCTGTTCAGTTATAACACTGAAGCTGTTTAAATCATGCTGAAAACAACCTGCCTGGCATTTCTCTGGTCCGAGCTCTCCCCCTCCCCCAACTCAAGTTAGAATCCTTAGCCTATAACCAAGGAAGTGTTTTGGGTAAGAAAGGATGGGAAAAGATAGATGACTCAGGGGAAAAGGATGATTCTCAATAGCTTCATGGTGGAGAATACATTAAAACCGAAATCTTGAAGGCATGACCGAAAGTGTATGTGTAAGAGGGCAGCTTGTCATCAGAAGGCACTTCATGTTTGGTGGCTGGTCCCAGGTCTGCTTCCTGAGCTCGGTTTGAACATTTATTATGTGCCCACTTCTGACAATCTTCATTTGGCATACACACTTGAGATCTCTCAGCGCATGCAGTCCTCCAGGAACCTGAGGGTTTAAGTATAACTTAGTGGAAGCCAGAGAGCGCGCCTTGACTTCCTAATTCCTTTCCTTCTTTCTGTGATGCTGGCCTCTGGTCGGCCAGCAGTCATTTATTCAGCCTCCTCTGTATGAGGCTTTGAGCTAAGATTGAGATCTAAGGGTTGAATGTTACAGTTGATTTATAATCTGGTTGTGCCTTAAACATTTGTCTTAAGCGGTAGCTTTTTAAAAATAAGTTTAACTGGATGGCATAATTAAAGATCATAATTTGAATACCTCAGAACCTTTGGATATTATGTTTTAAGATTTATTTATTTCATGTATGTAAGAACACTGTTTCTGTCTTCAGGCATACCAGACCAGGGCATTGGATCCCATTACACATGGTTGCGAGCCACTATGTGGTTGCTGGGAATCGAACTCAGGACCTCTGATAGAGCAGTCTGTGCTCTTAACCACTGAGCCATCTCTCCAGCCCTGGAGAAGTCTATTTATTTATTTATTTATTTATTTATTTATTAAAAAAAAAAAAGAAACCTAACTACCTTTTGTTGACAGTCGTCTTTCTGCAGTTGCTGACCTTTAAGAATAAGACATAGACATTAGAACATATTTTGTTAACTGTCTCAAAGTAGAATATTTCAACCTTATGATAAAATCATTGAATTTGAATCAGCAAAGAGAAATTAGATTAATTGGGAAGAAAAACAATATGAAAGAAAAAGTATGAAATAGATTGCCTGGGACCTTAATTCTATGGTAGGAAGACAAAGCCCCTGTGACCGTTGTTCTTAGTAACAGGAGGTGAAGGATTTGATCATTACAGTCCCCTACACAGCAGTGCCTGCCTCATTTGACAGGTGAGAAAACAGACTTCGAGACTTGAGACTTGTGTAGGCACACACGGGTAATAAATGGCCCTGCTCCAGCAGGAGATTGTTTATTTACTTCTTGGTGTAGCCATCTATTTCTCTAAGTAGATCTCTGCCTGCAGGGTCCAGGCTGAGTGGATTCTTTGAACATTACATGGCTATGTCCCGTCTGCCACCTTGGAAGCATGACCAGCTCCTTAGCTTCTGGATGGCTCTCAGCCTATCTCAGCTTATCCCTGCCCAGTGCAAGGGAGTCTAGAATAAGTCCCCAGCAGCCCCTTCCCATATTCTCCATTAGGACGTGATTTTTACCCCTGGAGTTGTTTGTTTGTTGGGTGTTTTGCCAGCCCCTGTGCCTTGTCCTAATGAAAATTCTTGAAAAGAGAAAAGGTCGTGTTCTTCATTTCCTCATAGACTTTGTGCCTCCATGTGCAAGCCAGCTTCCCACCACTGTGATGGTATACCTGAGAGCATCAGCTTACAAAGAGAAAAACCTTATTTAGGCTCCTAATTTTAGATGTACCAAGCCATGGTCAACTGGGCTTTGTTGCTTCGGGTCTGTGGTGAGACTATTTCACGGCACACGCACATGGCAGAATGATGAGTGAAGAATCAGTGAGAAAGAAGAGAGTGACTAGGGTCCCACAGTGCCTTTCAGAGGTGTGCTGCCATTGGCTTCAATCCTCAAAGCTACCTGGGAACAGGACCTTCACACACTGAACTTGGGGGGAAGTTGACCAAACCATTTCAGACTTGCTGCATTGTTTGTCTTCATTGGCTCCCTCTGGGGCTCCCTGCAGCCGCCTCTTAGCATTCGGTTTCCTTACATAAAGACTTTGAATGTAGGCTTTCTGTGTGCCTGAGCCAGACACCTCTCTGTGCAATCTCTGTGGAAGCAGCAACTGTGCTGTGTTCCCTCGGGTTCTGTAGTCCACCCAGCACAGTGGGGGCTGTAGATCCATACTTTGCCCTTGCACTAACCTTTAGGATTTCTCCAGTGCTATCAAAGAACACAAATCTATGTCTTCTTGATACCGATTTGGTTTCTGTCTCTATTTCCCAGTGGAATAATGTAATAATTTCCTAAGACAGTCCAGCCAGAACCTAGGGATGGTGCTAGATTGTAGGGTGAAGATGTCCTTGGGAGAAGCCGTGTGTGAATCTGATGCACAGGCCTCCCACCCACCTACAGAGATTGCCTTGTGCAGTGTTTCCATCCCCTCAGTGGCCCCCATGTGACACCCTGCACAACAGCTGTGTTTTGAGTTGGGGTCATTGCTTCAGTCCATCAAAGAATGTAGCATATTTTCAAGAGCTTGTTGATGTTGAAAAATGTACTACATACTTTGAACAACTCTCATTTCAATTGGAAAGATTGTTGCTAATTATCAGACTTTGAGATTGGTGCTGTCATCAAGATTGGAATGCTGTGGAAAGGCCACATGTCCCTCAAAAGCAGGGATGGGCACTATTTTCCTTCACTAGGCTGTTAAGTCATAGAAAATGATAAACCACAGTTGATGACCAACTTAACGATTTTGATGATGGTAAATTAACTTAATCTTCACATTGACCTAATAAACTTGGTACTATTATTAATAGTTAGGGAGAGTGAAGCTGAGGGCAGTTAAGAAATTATGTCCTGTCAAATATGGATTTGACCCAAGATCCATTTGCTGGCAAAGTATGTTTTATTTTTAGATTTATTTTTATATGTGACGTGTGTGTGTGTGTGTGTGTGTGTGTGTGTGTATGTCCTTGTCTGTCTGTCTGTGGGGCCAGAAGGAGGGCATCAGATGTCTTAGAGCTGTAGCTGTAGCCCAACATGGGTGCTAGGAACTGAACTCTAATCATCTGAAAGAGCAACAAGTGCTTTTAACTGCTGGGCTGTCATCTCTCTAGCCCGGAGAGAGAGCGAGAGTGAGAGAGAAGGAGCCAGAGAGAATGGTTTTAAGCAAGTGTATGCATATGGTGGCTAAAGGGTGAGCTCAGATGCTTTCCTCAACACCTCTGCTTTCCAATTCTGCAGTAAGGCAGGTCTCTTGATTGATACTCAGGGCTCACCAAGTCAACTAGTCTAGCCAACTTACTACTGGGAGTTCCTGTCTCTATCTCCTGATTGCAGGCAGGATGCTTACACTCACCCAGCATTTATGTGGGTGCTGGAGATCTCAACTCAGGTCCATATGTTTGTGTGGCAAATGTTTTACCCACTGGGCCAGCTCCCCAGCTTCAAGCACTAGACAGAATTACTTCAATACGTACTTAAGTTATTGTAAATATGACAAGACAATGCCCACCCCCGTCTCTCTCTGTGATGTCTCTCTTTGTCTCTGTCTCTCTCTCTCTCTCTCTCTCTCTTTCTCTCTCTCTCTGTTCTTTTGTAAAAGGGTTTCATGTAGTTCAGGCTGACCTGGAACTCAATTATGTAGTTCTGGATGACCTTAAACTCCTAATCTTCCTGCCTCTGCCTTTCAAATGCTAGGATAAAAGTTACATACTGCTTTTCCTTTAGTGTAACAATTCTTTTTAAGACATTGGAAAGCAAATATAATTGCATTTTTGCCTACCTTTACCCTATATAAGGATGGGAGTAGCAGCAATACTCAGGAACTAGTAGAGCTTGCCATGGTTAATATGAAGGGAACACATAATAAGATCACAATAGTCAGTTCTAAAGTATAAAAGCTTTTTTAAAAAGTATATTCTAAAGCATAGGCACCTCCTTTATCATTCCCAAAGATGTACTACAACTATGAAATGAAGATACTGCCATGGGCTTCATGGAATGGCTGTCCGTGTGTCTTTCACTAAGCTGTCAGTTGTCTGTCAGCTTCAAGCACAGCCTTCCCAGCATCCCCTGGAAATGCTGAGGCAGGAGTCTGCCTTGTCAGTTTTGTTAAGCCATGCTTGTAGGAACTACGCTAGAGCAGTGGTTTTCAACCTGTACGTTCCGACCTGTGGGGTGGAGAACGGTGTCAAACGACCCTTTCATAGGGGTCACCTAAGACCATGGAAAACACAGATTTTTTTTTTTCAAGACAGGGTTTCTCTGTATAGCCCTGGCTGTCCTGGAACTCACTCTGTAGACCAGGCTGGCCTCGAACTCAGAAATCCACCTGCCTCTGCCTCCTGAGTGCTGGGATTAAAGGCGTGCGCCACCATGCCTGGCTGAAAACACAGATTTTTACATTAACTATTCATAACAGTAGGAAAATTACAGTTATGAAGTAGAAACAAAAATGCTTTTATGGCTGGGGTCACAACAACTTGGGGAACTGTATTAAAAGGTCACAGCAGTAGGGAGGTTGAGAACCGGAGCTTTAAAGATGCTGTGGTTCTGGAGGACAAGAGTGCTGCGTGCTTCCCCTTGCTCCCTGGGCTTCCTGTCTGCATCACACTACAGTGCTGCCTCTTAATGGTAGAAGCCCTCACCCTCCTCAGATGCCCTCATCCTTCTCAGAAGCCCTCACTCACCCTCCTCAGAAGCATTCTTACTAGCTCTTTATTTTCACCCCAAACCTTTCCTTCATTTTTTCAGACCTGAACCACACCTCGGATATTTGGGAGAATCTTTTCTTTTTTTTTTTTCTTCCCTCTGTATCTAGTTAACACTTTTCTGTACTAAATTTTTCTCTTATAAAAGCAATTGGTTGGAATTCTGCCTCTTCACTGGACCCTGACTGATAAGCCTGTAAGACTGAGGCTTGTGCTGCCCAGCTTCAGTTTCACAGTTACTGTCTCCATCTGAGGGAGCTGTTCCTCTCTGCAGCTGTGAAGGTATACTTAGATGCTGTGGGGATGCTGCCCTTCAGACAGGCTTCAAGGGCAAGAACATGCTGGCAAACTCAACCTTACATCTTTGGTGTGCTTTCTTGGATCTGTGGGGTGGGCTTCCTCAGTGTTGATGCCCTCTGAAAGCACTGCCACAGCATGGAAGAGGACCGTTTTGATAGACAATAGAGTTCAGTTCTCTTTGGTCCTCCATAGGATGTGCCTCCATCTCCATATATGGTAATGTAGTCATCCTTTGGTAGCATGAGGGATTGCTTCCAGGACCCCCACAGATGCCAAAGTCTGGAAATGTTCAAGTCCTTGTATAAAAGCTGAAGCATTTGCATATGACTTGTGTGTATCTTTCTGTATGTTTTCAGTGATCTCTAGATTATCTACTACAATGTAAACATAAAAGTGGTTGTTATGGGGGATTATCTATACAGTAACAACACTGACAAAAGCCCTAACACCTGCATTACGATGTGGGTTGTTTTTTTTTGTTTGTTTTTTTTGTTTTTTTGTTGTTGTTGTTAATTTTCCATCTAAAGTTGGTTGAATTGATTCTGTGGGCTGACTGTAGTCATCGATACAGAAACTGTGAGCTGACTAGCTTCTAGCCAAGCATTGGTTTACATGTGAAGTTTGAGTAATGCCTCCCTCTCGGGTTGCTGAGAGTGTGAGATGACACATAAGCCATCTAGCACAGTACTGGGCCTGTAAAGAGTAGCACCTTCCCTTCATGGTACTTGCTGCTCTGTGATCCACAGGGAGGTCAACTCTTTGACAACTAAACCAAATTATTATTTCAAAAATATTTTTTGGTTGTAAAAAAAATAGTGGAGATGGAAGGCTGATTGATCGCAGGCAACTGCATAGCAAGTGATCCACTCTTGGGCTTCTAGCAGAATCTCTTCTTTTTAAAGTAAAATGTGTAAGAAAGAATTGGCTTGTCTCCTGTCTTCTGGAAGGTGTGTCTGCCTGAGAGCTGGAAGCTAATTATGTCAGGAACCAGCAAAGAAACTCCCCTGGAGGTAAAGATGTCACTGAAGTCGGGGGAGCACATCGATGGTGGTTGACAGAATGGAATAACCTGGATGCCTACATCTTCCCCTCTAAAACCCATGGACAGCTGTCTACATGGCTAAAGAGCCTTTGCGTCCAGGGGCGGCAGTGTGTGCTGGGATCCCATAGTTAAGGAGGCTGAGACAGAGGAGGGTGAATTGAAGTCTGTGCTTACACAGACCCCATCTGAAAAACACAATGAAATGAAAAGCTTTGTACATGTGACTGAAGGCATGGGGGCCTGAGTTGGGAAGATTGGCTTGGTTGTTTCATGGCCCACTTCCATAGAGCAGTTCTTAGACGTGGAAGGGCAGGCCAGAAAGATAGCAGTTGTCTAGTGGGCCCACTGACATCACAGTAGTCTTTAGAAGTGGAAGGGTTGGCTGGAAAGATGGATCAGTGGTTAAGAGAGTGTGCTGCTCTTCCAGAGGGCCTAAGTGTGGTTCCCAGTGTCTGCTTTGTGTGGCTTACAAACACCTCTAACTTCAGCTCCAGGAACCCAACACCCTCTTCCAGACTTGGGAGTACCTGCACTTCATATGAACATTCCCCATGCACACACATAACTAAAACAATGAATCTTGTCTTTAAATGGACAGTCAGCATGAGATTAATTTGATGTGAAAAGGACTTGTCCAATCACTGCTGGCTTGAATGTATTTGGAGATATTAGCCAGGGGATGTGGGTGGGTTCTGGGAACCAGTAAAGGGAAAGAAATGGTTTCTCCCCTAGAGCTTCTAGGAGGAAATAGACATGTGGATGCTGATCACGTGAGACCTGGCATCAGACTTCCTACCTCCCACAAGTGAGGTGATAAATTTGTGTGGGTTTAGCCATTTAATCAGTGGTAATTTGTTGCCACAGCAGGAAGAGGCTGATGTAGATGAAAGGAGCCTGGGTACTTCATGCCTTCCTTGCCCTCCCAATCAGCCATCCCCAGGGGCACCTCGTGTTGCTGCCATGTGAGACAATTGACATGGTGTTTAATCTACTTTGAGTCAGGTTTTTCTACTTATAACCCAATTGTTCTGTGCATGATTCTTACGTGTTTAGCAGAGCACCCTGTGTTGGCCAGACGGTACGTGAGTATTCACTGGGTAGTTAGAAAGGTTAGTGAGAAAAGAATCCCAGAATCCTCATCTGAAAAAGCACGGCTGCTTTCTGATTCAGAGTATGTGTGATAACTCTTTTCAAATAAAACACAAAGGGCGCTTGGAAGGATGGATAAATTATTTGAATGCCGAGATGGCTGGGAGAGCAGCAGGTGCACTTTCAAATTGCCAGACTCATTTCCTATTGTGACCTCCAGGCTTCCAAATTCTCCGAAATAGCATTGCAGCAGGCCCTGCGAACATGCCAAGAAGTGATTATTTTTACAAATCCAGATGATTTCCTAATTTTGGATCACTCAGGCAGAGGTAGAAATGAAGGGAAACATGGACTGTTTTTCCATCTCGGCAGAGTGGGAACAGACGAGAACTGGCTTTAAACAAATGTTGCTGACAACCCCAGCCATGGTTATCACCGGACAGCTGTTCAGTGGCCTCTGTGAACTCAGCTGGAGGCCCAGCCCAGTTCAAGACGTGAAGGGCCAAAGGTCAAATGCTATTTCAGTTGGTTTCCAACTCTTCCCTCCACCACTTCTGGGGTTCGAATTAATTTTGTAGTTTCTGTTCCAAAGACCTTGGTGAGGCTCACAGTCGCCCTCTAGGATCCCTTGGTTTGCCCCCCACCCCCACCCTACCCGGTGTACTTGTCCAGTTTTGTCTCTCTTCTCTCTCTTTCAGTCTATTTTTCTAAAGTTAGTTCATGACCTTGGGAAAAGTAGAATTCCTCTTAGTGCCAGGTCCAGCCACTGCCTATCTAGAATGGGTTCTGATCAACAAATGGCCTCATGGCCTTGCTTGTGAGCATGCCCACCAGGATTTCAATCTTCCGTGTTGTGTGGTTCTGATGTTAGCGTGGGCAGGGTTTGCTGGGAACTCTGAACTGTGCCGCCATATCTAAGCTGGGTGGGGAGCTCCTCCGCTGCTCGGTATTTGATCTGGTCTCTCACGGGATCAGTTCTCAGAAGTTCAGATGTTGCAGACTTTCTTTTCCAGTAGTGAACTAGAAAGGTTTCTAAGTAATTTTGAGAGATGGAGGACTGTAGGGCTAGCACACACTGCAAATGATGTAGTATACTGTCAGCTCACATATGCAAAGCATTCTGATTACATTGCTGGTATTTCTGTGTTCTTGTTTGTTTATTTATTTATTTACATCCTGGTTGCAGCCCCCTCCCTCTTCTCTTCCTACTCCCAGCCTCACAAACCCCTCACCCCATTACCTTCTCTCCTCATTAGAGAAGGGGAAGGCCCCCTGGGTACCACCCCACCCTGGGACTAAGGGCATATCCTCTCCCACTAAGGCCAGATAAGACAAGGGGAAGGGAGGCAACAGATCATAGCCCTCGCTCCAGTTGTTAGGGGACCCACATGAAGACCACTCTGAACATCTGATGTAAATGTGTAATGGGCCCAGGTCCAGCTCCTTTATGCTGTATCCTGGTTGGTGGTTCAGTCTCTGTGAGCCCCCAAGGGCACAAATTAGTTGACTCTGTAGGTCTTCCTGTGGTGTCCTTGACTCTTCAGCTCCCTCAATCCTAGCCCCAACTCTTCCACAAGACTCCCAAAACTCCTCCTTAATGCTTGGCTGTGAGTCTTTGCATCCATTTCTATCGCTGCTGGATGAAACCTTTCAGAGGACAGATGTATATAAAATGGGGAGAATAGAACTAGTCATTTCATGTGTTAATGGGCAGGACAAAGGTTCCCGAACAAAGCTCGCTTGGAGTATGTGGGGTAAAAAATGGCTAGATCAGAATAAAATGCCAAGAAACAGATCAGAGCCAAGTACAGTTGCTAGCATTGAGTCACATCAGACTTTCTTGTAACATGTCTTAGGGTTACATATTATTGTATTGCACACACATACACACACACACAGAGAGAGAGAGAGAGAGAGAGAGAGAGCGCACTCGAGCAGTTTATGCACTCAATGTTAAGAGGAACAGACTATAGTGAGCACCTGATATGTGAACTATACCATGCTAAGGCAGAAATATTTAATTGGATTAAGAGAAAAGCATAAAGCGCTCAGGCCATATCAGAAAAGTTTCTATTGTACATGGTGGTTAGTGAAGATATTCATAACTAGTCAGTGTACAGAGAAAATTCATCTGTGGAGTGCTCAGCCACAGTGGGATATCCATGTCACACGTGTAAGAGGCCTGAGAGGACTGGTGGGAAACAGTAAGGCCTCTGTACTCCTGAACTTACCAGCAGCTGCAGTTGCCTGCAGTAGACCTGCAGGAGAGCAAGCCAGTCAGCACTGCAGCATGGGATGTGTGTGGCTCATGAGCCCCACCTCTAACTGAGCATCTATGGATAATTGATGACTTCTGGGAGCAGAAGACACTGCTTATCTAATGGCAAATGAGAGGAAAAGAAAGAGACAGGAGATGTTCGGAGCTCCCAGGTCTACGAGGGCATATAGCTCAGTGACTTAACTTCATTCCATCTGGTCACACAGCTTAAGGCTTTCACCCCTTCCCAATGGTGCCCTGCATTGGGGACCAAGCATGTGGGCCCTTGGGAGACATTGGGATTCTAGTGATGTTTACTTGGTGCAAAGCACATAATATTTTCAGTATTATGAGGGATGAGCCACTATAAATTCTGCTGCGGGGGCCATCTTTATTACCAGAGGGACCTATTTAGAAAAATAAGAAATGACTGTACCCAGGGGAGTAGATTACAGTTGTATTAAACATGGGGAGGCCATGCATAAGGTCTCAAGCAGGGCTGATTTCCTCTGTAGATTGCATACTTAGTAATGAAGCATGGGATGAAAGCCCACTGGTGAGGGTTTTTCTCTTCAGTGAGATAGTGCAACCAACCTCTGATTACTTGGAGTCAGTCTGGACAAAGTTAATTCAGAAGAGAAGTGCTGGAGGGATGGGTGGGGAGGGCTAGCATAAACACAGGAGAGTGATTTAAAATCTGACATGGACCAGAGCTTTGCTAGATTAAGTTTGCGTTAGGTACTACTGCTTGCAGAGGACAGCAGGAGGCAGTGTTGCTCATCCCGGGTTCCCGGCTCTGAGTGAAGAGCTGAGACCAGGCTGTGTGTTGGACAGATGATGTGGGGTGGGTAGAAGGCCCCAGCTTTGATGGAGGAAGGTCACAAGGTCTTGTTTCAGGATGTTAGCTGGACTTTACTGGTGACTTAGAGCAGATACAGCGTCCTGTGATACCACTTATGAGAACATCTGCTGCACAAATGGAAAGAAGATACTGATTTGAAATTAATCAGGAGGTTCTGTCATCCCCAGACGTCATGCTGGCCTTTGCAGGAATGATCAGACCAATCAGATTTACAGAAACAGAAGCAAATCATCCATTTATGTGCTGCTAGATGCAAATATGCCTGTGAGTAATAATAATAATGATGATGATATCCTCACTGGAGAATCTGAAGGCATGTAAATCATTAAAGTATTAAACTTATCATTTTTGATGATAGGTATACTGATTTAGAATTTATAGCTAATTTCATCCTTTTTAGGGAACGTTTCATGCTCAGATAAACATAGGTAATCAAGATAGAACAGCTGTGTTCTCCAGAAAGTTCTCTCAGACCCCTTTGTATCCATCCTGCTTGCCATGCCCAGTGTCTAGGCATTACTGGTTGTTTTCTGTCTGCATAGTCATGCCTTTTCTAAAGTGAAATATAAACATAGTTAAGAAACCTGTCAAAAAAGAAAAAGAAAAAAAAGCCGGGCGTGGTGGCGCACGCCTTTAATCCCAGCACTTTGGAGGCAGAGGCAGGTGGTTTTCTGAGTTCCAGGCCAGCCTGCTCTACAGAGTGAGTTCCAGGACAGCCAGAGCAATGCAGAGAAACCCTGTCTTGAAAAAAAGAAAAAGAAAAAGAAAAAGAAAAAGAAAAAGAAAAAGAAAAAGAAAAAAAGAAAGAAAGAGGAAAAAAGAAAAAAAAAGAAAAAGAAAAAAAGAAACCTGTCACTTGTTGGACCTGGTGCATGTGCATTCTAGATCCACCCATGTTGTTGCGTGCATTTGACCATCTATTGCCTTTTATTAGTGAGGAATATTCCCACAGTGTGACAGCAGCAGTTTGGTTCCCCATCTACCATTAAAAGGAAGGCAGTCAGGGCAATTTACACTGAAGCTCATACCCATTTGTATTAGGGTGTTCTGGTGAACAAATGTGTATGTGTTGGGTAGGGTTGTTGGAGTCTATGATAAGCATGTATTTCTTTTATAATGACTTTTCCAGAGTAGCAGAGGCCGTTTCCATGTGTATGAAGACGGGATGCATGTGCGCAGTGGCTGTGTGGAACAGAGTCCCACCTTGGGGAGTTGTCATATAGAGTTGTGTCTTGGGACATTGTTTCTTGATAACTGTCCACCCCATTTTTAAAGACAGGATCTCTCATGGGAACCTGAGTCTCATTAATTAGGGTAGGCTCACTGGCCAGTGATTATCAGAGATCTTCCTGTCTCTCTTTCTCCAGTACTTTGATTGCGAGTGTGAGCCACCATACATGAATTCTGAGGCTTGAACTCAAGTTCTTGTGTTTATGCTGCAGATAGGCTACAGACTGAAGCATTGCCAAGGCCCCATTCTTAGCATCTAGTTAATACATTTTATAGTATAAAGTGTCTTTGCCTTTCCAAACTGCACAGCCTCCTTCTAAGTAGCTATAGTTTTGTAGTAAGGTCATTTTGGAAGATGATTAGAGCCGGTTCTTATTGTTTGTGGTGGTTATCGTGTGTAAAGTCTCCATGAACACTAACACTGCATTAGCTGACACCATGCCATTGTTCTTAGGGGGATGGAGGTTAGATTCATAGAACCATGTTTTAGCCAACCATTTAATATGGAATCTTGCTTTCATTGTGTTTCTGTTTGTGTCACTGTAGATAAGGAAATTAGTTTGCCACTAGTGAGGACTAGGCTCTATGAAACACATTAAATCTCAAACTGGGCATGGTGGTGTGTGTCTTTAATCCTGGCACTCAGAAAGCAGAGGCAGATGGATCTAAGTAAGTTCAAGGCTAGCCTGGCCTACATAGTGAACTCGGGGCTAGCCAGGGCTTCATCCTTAGAAAGCTATCTAAAAACAAACAAACAACAAACAAACAAAACAACCTACTTCAAATCTTTCCTTCCATATTTCACACACTAGTGCAGACTTACACTTTTGCTTTTATGTTCAAAACTCTTCAGTGACAGTGAAACATAGCAACAAGCACACACACACTCAATTCTTAGAAAGTAATGTAAATGCGGAGACCCAAATTTTGTCATACCACTAGCCGTAGAGTATGTGTTTAATATTCAGAGACAGATTAATGCACTTTCCAAACCTCCTTTGCTGGCAAGTAATTAGAAGTTTTCTAGATTGACTGCCAATATGATATAGGTCCCAAAGAAATCACTTCTCTTTTCCAAGACAGGACAATAAATTGGTTTTCCTGAATATACTGGGTAAAGAATCCGAGTTCTTGACCTTGAATATTTCATTGGTCGTGCTGTATGCAGTGGGGACCAGAATGACATTCGCTGAAATGCCTGAGATTTATAACATAATAGCTTGAGCATATGTGCCAAGAAATAGAAATCTTAAACCCTATCAAATCAAGATTAATTACCTATTAAAATGCTAACACGTAGTGTAGTTCACTCAGTGTAACAGGCCTTCTCCCCGAGTATATTGTTACAAAGCACACCAGCTCCGCTGCTACCCGGAACCTCCCGTGTCCGATCTCACCACTGGCGGCGGGTGAAGCATGCTGCCCAGTCATTCTTCTCCGGGTGGCTCTGGCTCCTGCTCAGGACCTTTCCACCACAAAGCGCATGCTGCTCTCTGGAAACTGAGAAATTCCCTGGCTTTGTACTGCTGCCAAAAGCCTGTTGCTTCCCTCATCATTAACTACTCCATATCTATCCCTTTCTCGCTTGGTGGACAGAAACCCACACAGCACTCCCATGACAAGGAAAACAGTAGTTTGCTTTCCCCCCTGACAAGCCTTGAGAAAATGGATCCCACGGGCAGAATCTCTTCTTGCTGTTCAGCTTGCCTTTGCATTCATGGTTTCAACTGTTGTCCAGGTGGCAGTGGCAGAAATGTGTGGGGAAAGTGCTCGTGAGATCATCTCACTAAACCTGCCGCTAGACTCCAACAGAAAGTCATGGTGTTGCTAAGTTGGCTTCTAATGAATGATCAGTCAGCAAATATTTAGTGAGAATCTATTATGTGGCCAACTCTCTTCTGGGCTTGGTGACACCAAGAATGGAGGGTAAGATTGTCCCTGACCCCGAGCAGCTATTCTTCTTTCTTATGCTAAATGGCTGTAGTTCAAATATCCTGTATTAGAACACAATGGGAAAGAAGTGCTGGATCAGGGATTGAGATAAATAGCGGCATATTTAAACTATCATCATTCTTTAAAAAGTCGGCCAGGGTGTTCTGTTAAAAATAAAATAAAATAAAGTACAATCTTTTGAAAATTTTAATATCTCAAATTTATGTAAAGTCAAACATATTACAAGCTTTTCAAATTCACACCTTGTGCATCAGTTTCCTTCAACAAGCAATCATGCCTCAGCTCCCTGCATAGCACTTCCGTGGTCTTGGCCTTGTGGGTCATTACTGTGCTCCACGTTCTGAAGGACACCCAGCACATGTCCTTCTTTTGTGAGACCCAGGACCGTCTAGCTACAAATGGTATGACAAGCTGCACCGCTTCATTTGTTTTTACAAAACAAACTGCAGCACTGACGTGAAATATCATGTCTTTCCTTTCTCACTCTCAGTGGGAGAAGGGGGAGAGAAGTTCCTTCTTCATTCTCTTTGTGGATTTTGGCTTTCTTTGGGAAATGCCAATACGCATTCATTTTTTATGTTGTTCAGGAAAGCTGTAAGCCTTCTTCTAAGCCACAAAGCAAACTCAGTCCCGAAGGGTTCTCCAAGTGCAGGTCAGAAAGGTGGGACGCTTTGTTTTTCTAGGCAGAGAGAGCATGTATAATACACTTGCAACCTGCTTAGCTTCCCGGACCCTCTACTTCAGCCAGCTTCTCTGCTTAGGAACCCCACATCAATCTGTCACTGGTGGTCAGCGGAGCAGCGAAGAGCCACTATTCTGTGAGCCGACAGTGGAATGACTAGCCTCCCAGCCGGTGATCAATCTGTGCTGGACAGCAACGTGTTTGCCTCTACAAACGAGCTGGGCCCCTCTGCCACATATCTCTGCCAACTTTTGAAAGAAAGAGTCTGTTTCAGTTCTTTTTGGGGTAAAGACAAAAGACCTGTCTCTCTTTACACAACCAGCTATTGAACCATCTACACAAAGATTCACAGCCAG
This sequence comes from Mus minutoides, assembly GCA_902729485.2. Classification (NCBI taxonomy): domain Eukaryota; kingdom Metazoa; phylum Chordata; class Mammalia; order Rodentia; family Muridae; genus Mus; species Mus minutoides. The sequence continues at coordinate 66,874 of LR750274.1, forward strand.
TATCTTACAAAAAATTGTTTTGAGAAGCCAGGAAGTTATCAAAAAGCCATGGGGGGGTGGGTATAGATAGTATGAATACACACACATACCTACAGAGTAAACACCTGTTTTTCCTCAGGAAAGATGATGTGCTCACGATGCTAGATGCTCCATTCCTGGGAAGTTCTTACGTAAATATAGAAAGATTCTGATTCTGGAGTTCAGAGTTCAAGATGCTAGTTGACTTCTCTGTGCTCCAGTTGAAGGCAGTGCTGTGAAAATATAACCATGTTTGCCTGAGGCTTATCATGATCCTTCCGGGCCACAGAGCAAAGGGCCGGTGCTGCTGAGTGACTCAGGCTTCTACCAAGTCAGTGCTAGAGGGAGCACAGACTGGCACCCTTGCCAGCTGCCAACACTGAAGGTTTTTCTTGTGGTTCACTGTGGCAGAGAGGGGCTTGGACAACTCAGCAAGCACGGTCAGTAGCCAGACTTGGATTTGGTAGAAGTGGGAAGTAACAGAGGTGGGCAAACAGAAAGTAGATGACTAGGGAGGACTTCCTGTGTCCAGTAAGCTGTGGAACAGTGGCGGGTACCTGCAGGGTAGGGGTGAATGCAGGCCGACAGGAATAGATGATAGCAAAGTGGAAAAACTTGGAAGTTCCCGAAGAAAAGTGTGTGTTTGGTGGAGAGTTAGAAATCACAGCTGTTGCTTAACCAGATAGCCCGCTGGGTAAACAGGTTGCTTGGTTGTCATTTAGTAGAACAGTATAAAGAACATAAATGTTTTTGTCTTTTATGGTAGATAAGTTCCTTGTTTCTTCTTAGAGAGTACAGCTCTCTAGACCCATGGAGGAACCAGTAGAGAGGACACAGATGAGTCTGAAAAAAGGAAGTTATTTGGGCCATATACTGCTACTACTCAGCTACCCCCCCGCCCAGCCGTGGAAGTTTCATAGATGAACTTAATGGACTCTTCCAAAATCAAACTTGGGAACGCTGAAGGGACTATACTATGTGGCCACATTTGAAGATCCCTTAGGATGGGAACTCTGTGTGATCCTTTTTAATGTTCTCTACTTACACAAAGTAGGAGATGGTTTCTGATGGACAAGTAATTTGATGTTTGGTTCCATTCTGGCACAGAGAAAAGAACTCAAAGCTCTAAGATGCTTCAGTAGCTAAGTTAACGAGTTAGCCCCAAACACAGATAGTCTCAACTCAAGAATTCTGATGTTGCCCTCTTACGTGTGATATACAACTTTCTAGTACTCAAGCCTCTCTCTGAGGGTGATGTGCAAGAATATGCTACAGAAGGCTTATTATCTTCTTTAACATTAATGGCCACCCCTGCTTGGATCTTTTCAGGCACCCAAGTAATTCTTTCTAGTCCCAATTAGCTCTTTTTAACAACAATAACAATAACAAATAACAATAATTTTAATTTATTCTTCAAAAATGTTCATACCAGGCATGGTGGCATATGCTTTTAATCCTAGCGCTTGGGAGGCAGAGGCAGGTAGATCTCTGACTTCCAGGCCAGCCTGGTCTATGCAGTGAGTTCCAGGACAACCAGGGCTACATAGTGAAAGACTGTCTCACAAACAAGTAAAAGGAAGAATGATTTCATGCATATGTACACTGTACCCCTTCTGTGTCCCCTTTTCAAGCCCCTAGACACCTCCAACACATCCTCTTAAAAAAACAAAAAAAACCTCATGGAGGCCCATAAGTTCGACTTTTGTGCAACTGGGTGTGGGGCCATCAGTTGGAACTGGAATACCTACCAGCGGCCACACCTACAAAGAAAAACAAAAGTACTTTCCCTCCTCTGAAGCCATCGGCTGCTCCTAGTTCCTCAGCTTGAGGTGAGGTCTTATGAGCTTCTCCTCATCCATGTTGGAATTTTTATTGCTTGCTCTCATGTAGGTCTTATGTATGTAATTACAGCTAATGTGAGTTCATAAGCAGAGCAGCCATGTTCTGTCTAGAAGACCACATTTCACAGGACTTGCCTTACTCTACACCTCTTACACTCTTTCCATCTTCCCTACTGTGGTGTTTCTTGAGCCTTGGGGAAGAGAATATAGATGCCCTATTGAGGACTAAGTAGTCACAGTCACTTCTTCTCAGCATTTTGACTAGTCATGAGTGTCTGCATTGACCACTGCCCATCTCAAAAAGGAAGCTTTTTTGATGAAGATCAAGAGAAGCACAAATCAGCCAGGCAGTGGTGGCGCACGCCTTTAATCCCAGCACTTGGGAGGCAGAGGCAGGCAAATTTCTGAATTAGAGGCCAGCCTGGTCTACAGAGTGAGTTCCAGGACAGGCATGGCTATACAGAGAAACCCTGTCTCAAGAAAACAAAACAAAACAAAACAAAACAAAACAAAACAAAAAAAAGATTGTAGTTTTCAGGGTCAAGCACAGGGTAAACTATTGATGTCTCTTCTTCCCCGGTGGCCAGTATATCACCTTCTGGCACTGTGAAAGCTGGCCAGAAGAGAGGAAGTTTCCTGGTAGATGGATTTCTCTGTGTCCTGAATAAGCAGTGTTACATCTACTATGGTAGGCAATCAGGACCAATAGTGTTCTAGTTTCGTTTCTATTGCAGTGATAAAATACCATGACAAAAAAGCCACTTAGAGGTTTGCCTTACAATTTCAGGTTATATTCCATCATTGTGGGGAAGTCAAGGGAGGAACTTAAGATAGCAGTCACGTTATAGCCAAGAACAGAATAAGTTTATGAATGCCTATTTGTTTGTTTGTGCTTAGCTCAATTTCTTCACTCTTAAACAATTTGAGACCACCTTGCCTAATGAATGGTGCCACCAACAGTGGACTGGGTCTTTCAACATCAGTTAACTTCATTAAGAGAATCTTCCATAGACATGCCCACAGGCCAACCCAATGTAGATAATCCTTCTGTGAAATTACCTAGACAGATGAATCTGGCTAAGTCAGTTCAAGCTAACTATCACAATAAGTAGCAATACAGTAGCCTGTGTTGTTTTGGAGCCCTCTGGGCCCTACCTAGCCAGTACCTCCAATAGGGAGGTATCTCGTGCCTTTCACTAAGATTTCTAGTTAATAACCCATGTCTTCTGGGAACAGCATTATGCACTCATGTAGAGTATACCCTCTACTTCTGCTTAAACTTACTTCTTTAAAGCTCTTTTATAGAAAAATTGCATTTGTTTGTTTGTTTGCTTGCTTGCTTGCTTGCTTTATTTGTGTGTATGTGAAGGGGTGGGCAGATGTGTGCCATGGCAAGTGTGTGGAGGTCAGAGGACAGCTGGTGGAAGTCAGTGATACTCTTCTGTGGTGTAGTTCCTGGGATTAAACTCAGACCTTCGGCTTGGTGGTAAACTAAACCATCTTGCTGGCTACCAGTCAACTCCTTTGTTTTTTAAATTAAGTATCTCAGTCTTTAATCAGATTTCCAAATCCCACTGACTCTTGAGTGTAAATTAATTCCCTTTAGCATTTATGTGCAGAGATGTTGAATCTCTGGTGCTCATTTCCTTGACATCCCTTGTTAAGCATCTTAAGTCTTGAGGTGCATCTTACACATCCTTAGGAGTCTGAGCTGTTGAAGTTCACCACTGACACCTGTCACCACCACGATTCACCCTTTTTACTCCAAGATGACAACTTAAGTTTACATAAAGATGAACAAGGTGTAAATTGATATAAGTGAAGCCAGATGTGTTGGCTGGCTCACATATATAATCTTGGTACTTGGAAGGTTGAAGCAGGAGGATTACTCATTCTATACTAGTCTGAGCTAAATAGAGTACTCCAAGTTAGCCTCTGATATATATTGAGACCTTTCTCAAAGAAAATCTTTGTTTTTGCGATAAAGAAAACATGACTTTAGAGTAATGGATTTTTGTATGGTTGAAGGAAAATGCAGGGAAACCAATCCAGAGATGGTTTGAAGTAGTTCAGTTACAAGACGGTGCTGGCCTAAACTGGAGTATTTTAAACAAGATAATAAGAGAGCTGTCAGATCTGATAGGAGGTATAATTAGTAGGACAAAGTGGTTAGTTGAATTCTGATTGGTACAATAAATGACAATGCCATTCATGGTCCAGGGGACCAGGAAAGAGGAACACTTGGAGATGAAATGAAGAGGTCATTGAGTTCAAGGATGCCTGAGGTCATCTTAGTTATTTCAAAGATAATATGCTCCTTTGGAGGCTGAAGTTCAAGCAAGAACTATGCCCAGAAATATAGGTATGAATCAAACCATGGTAATAAATTAGAAAAAATGGAGTTGAGGGCTAAGCCAGAGCTCTGAGGAGGACCTTCATTTATGGGTTTAGTGATGCTACACAGCCATCAGAGAGCATGAGGTAAATTGGAGTGGTTAGCAAGGGTAAATGATATTTGATCAAATGTCAAAGGTCCCTTCTCACTTTAATCTTCTCTGTTGTACTCATTTTAGCCTTTCATACTCAGAATTACATCTTATTTTCAAGTCTGGCTTTATGTCTCTTGTTTGGTTCCAGGAGTAAATGTGGAGTTTGGCTTTGAGGTAAGGGAAGCAGGTGGCAGGATTGAGACCCAGCGGTGAGATCAAGTCCTGGGTGCTAGAGACTGAGAGGAGGCCAGCCCTGACAAAGTGAATGGAGAGTCACTTTGGGAATGGTCACTTTGGGAAGGTTGATCTAGACTGTTCTTGCCGTTTCTGTGAACCTACTGGGGATTCCACAGAATGATGGCTGCTGTGGAAGAAGAGGGAGCTGACTGACAGAGCAAACTGGCACTGATGTGAAGCGCCGTAGGTATTGCAGGTGAGAAACCTGCAGTAAATGGAGGGGGAGAATTTGGTGGCATGGTGGCTCTGAAGGTTTATAGCAGGACCTTGGAGAGGGATGGGAAAACTCATGATGAGAGGAAACAATGAGAAAAAAACAATTCCCAGCCTTGGAGCCTGCACAAGTGTCAAAAGAAACAAGTCCCCAAATTCGAGAATAGAACATTTCTTCAATGGCATCTGGCTCAGGGTTTACTAAGGGGTTCTGACAGGTTACCCAGTTGTAAGCCATTGAGTCTGTAGAGTAGCCCTCCCGCTCTTCTGTGCCCTTTAAAGAAGCCTAGCGAGGTTGTCCAGGGTTCTAGAAACAGCAAGTTTATGCAGCTTTCCTCAGAGGTTGAACATCCCATGTGGGCAGGAACTCAGGTATAGAGTAGACCTTGCCTTATCTCTCTTCTCCGTATTTTCCATGTACTCTATGGGACTAGAAAGAAAGAAAATGCCAAGTGTTCCACACCGCACATCCCCTTCCCCATCAGGAAAGAGCATTGCTGGTGCTCTCCTGACGAAAGCCCGGGAATTAACATGGAGAAAAGCATGCTATTGATACTAGCCATCAAGAGCTGTTCTGTGGAAAGGATAGGATGGTTTGCTTGAAGGTGGAAGGCCATTCTGTAAACTGACACCAACTCCCTAACTACTCATAAGTATGTCATTCAACTGTGTTGTATTGTTTAATGTTGTTTTGTTTTTGAGACAAGTTCTGACTGACCTATGCTGGCCTCAAATGTGAAATTCTTACACCTCAGCCTTCTCACTGCTAGAATAAGAGGCGTGTACCGTCATCACCTGGTGCCTTATTATAGTCTGATGCATTAACATGAGTGCTGCCATCTGGGCATATAGCTCAGTGGTACAATTTTTGTCTAGCCCTGAGTTTGATTCCCTAGCACCACAATCTTCTTTTTCTTCAATTAGGCATTGGTCTATACTAAAAGAAATACATTTTAGCAATTGAGAGAATTTGCTCCTCAATCCTAAGGACCATAGTTCAGAGCCAGCTACCCATGTAGCAAGCCACGCATACTACAAATACTGGGAAATCCAGTTTCAGGGGATCTAACACCCTCCTCAAGATACATACTTGAAAAAAAATACACATCTGAAAACACACATGCCCCACACACAAATAAATTTAAAAAGAATCTTGACAAACAATGGTTTTATCCTACTTAGTGCAACTGAAGTCATTTGTGTGTGTGTGCATGTTTGTACGATTGAACCTGGGACATGGCATAGACTAAGCACATACTGAACTTCTCTGCGAGCCCCATCTGTCATATATGATGCAGTTATGGGCTGTGTCCTCTGGAGTTGGGGACCAGACCCAAGTAGGGCTCCCTAGTGTTCTGTGATGTGCTTGAGTATAGGGCGAGGCCAGTAAACTACAGCTGGTTGCTGGTTTTTTTATATGGCCTATGAGCTAAGAAGAAAAAAGTAATGATTAGAAAAGCTCAAAAAAAAAAAATACTGTTTTGTGACATGAAAATTATAGGGAATTCAAAGTCAGTGTCCATAAAGTTACATATTTCCAAAACCACAGCCATACTTACTTAGTTACCCATTGTCCACAGTTCCTTTCCTGTTAGAATACAACACTGATGGTTGTGACAGAAACAAATGGCCTGCAAAGCCAGGCCCATTGCAGAAAATGTTTACCAACCCCTGGTCCAAAGTCACAGCCCCCAAATTGCCTGGCAGACATGCTAAAGCACAGATTCTGGTTTCAGAAGACCCAGGACTGGGCAGAGAGAGTCTACATGTCCAACACTTTAATACCCAGCACATTCATGTGAGTGCGTGCGCAAGCACACACACACACACACACACACACACACACACACACACACACACACTATGTTGTAAGAGGTTATCATATTTCTGAAGCAGAAATGGGCTTATTTCACTTCATTCCCAAGGGTAAAATAAAGCGTAACAGCTTTGAGTTTTATGTTGGGAAGAACTTTGTAATGATTTAAGATAGCTGTGGAATCACTGAGGTGGCCACCAGGAAAAGTGAAACTGGAAGGGATTGAAGAGGAGGCTCGAGATGGGATGACTGACGGACCTCTCCCACCTGTGTCTGTATCTTTTCTTCTTGCCTCCCTCCCCTGCAGCAGTTTTCTATGCAGACTGAGTCCAACTTGAAATCTTGCCTCAGGTACCTGAGTGCTGAGATACAAGCATCCTCCACCACATCTGCTCAGCTTAGTCTGACTGACAACCAGAAGTGAGGCGGGCAAGCAGGCAGGAGACTTGGTCTGACAAATGCAGCATCATTAGTCTCTCAGGTCGCACCTCTGTTGCCTTATCTCTGTAAGCAGGAACAGCGAGCTGCGGGAGCTGGTCACAGTAAACTCTTAAAGAGCAAATGCTCTGCTAGGAGTTGGTTTTGTTTTACCCATGTGCAGGCGAGCACATGCCTGCCTGCCTTTCTGTATTCCTGTATGCCACATGCCACCTGTATGTGGAGTTCCTGCAGAGATTAGGAGATGGTGTCAGATCCCCTGGAGCTGGAGTTAGCAGATGGTCCTAAGCTGCCCACTGTGGGTGCTGGGAACTGAACTCTAGTACTCTGCAAGGGCCTGTGACTGCTGAGCCACCCATTTCCTCAGCCCCTCAGCTGTGAATTTCATTTTTAGTTTGTCTTTATGATCGCTAGTATGCGTTTACAAAGCTGCAGTTGGTGAACCCACACACCTTCAGCTGTTCACGTGCAGAGCAGCTAACAGACAAGCCTGCTGTCCTGTCCTCTTTGCTTCCTTTCTCCCACAGCAGGTTTTTTCAGCCGCAGGGAGAGAGTACACTTGAGGTTGGATTTGCCAGCTGCAAGTCATTTTAGGTCCCTACGAGCGAATCCTCTTGTTAATGGTTGGCTCCTTTAAGACATTCTTTGGGGGAGAAATAGGAGGACAGAAACTGGCCATTTTGAGCAAGCTGATGACTGTTGGAGGCCAAACCCATTTAGACAGATGAGTAAGTCATCAGGATTTACGCAGCCTGATATTTAACCATTGACAAATTTCAAAATCATAAAACTCATTAAGCCTAGCTAGCTGCTCACAATACAGTGAGTCCTAAATGCTGAGCTTAAGAGTTTTCTACCTTGAACTCTTTGTTTCAGCTCGTCACAGGCCTTTGAAGACATGATTCTTAATGCCCCTGGGAACTTAAGTATTTTCATATTTATTGCAGGGAAGAGCGTTCTGTAGCTGCTTGCTTGTTCTAAAATCAGTTTGGCTGGAAAAGGACATGAGCATTCTGACCTCAGCTCCATATCCAAACCAGGAGTCAGCACTTGAAAAAACGTGACTCAGTGTCTTGCCCAGAATTTACTTGGTTCCCCGGACTTAGGGGAAGAACAGATGTGGGAGGCCAAACTCAAACAATGCTGCTTTTTCTGTAATAAACTGGCCTGGATCCCTCCATCCAGAGCTCCATCCAGAGCTCCATTCAGAGCTCCATCCAGAGCTCCATCCAGAGCTCCATTCAGAGCTCCATCCAGAGCTCCATCCAGAGCTCCATTCAGAGCTCCATCCAGAGCTCCATCCAGAGCTCCATCCAGAGCTCCATCCAGAGCTTGGCTTGGTGACACAGCCAAGCGCCTTTCAGCTCCTTCTTCAGACTCTTGAGTCAGTTCTTCAGCACCTACCCTATCGTGCCGGTTACCTGACTGTTGTCCTGACAGGGAAAGCCTGAGCATCTCAGATGGGATCTGTCTTAAGCATGTTGGTGATCTTTCCATCAACAATTCTCTTTATCTGTGTGTGGTGACATTTTCAAAATCATCATCATTGGATGGGCCAGATGGCTCGGCAGGTAAAGGTGCTTGCTGCCAAGGCTGATGATGACTGAACTTGCTCTCCAGGACCTACATGGTAGAAGGAGAGAACTGACTCCTGCAGGTTGCCCTATGACCATCACATACACACTGTCATATGCACATAGCTACACATAGACTTAGATGGAGGAATAATAGAACAGAAACATTTTAACATTGTGATTTCAGCTGCCCAGTTACCCCTGTCTGTTCTCAGTGCACCTGCTCCCTTTGAGTTGCCTTTCCTGCAGTCCGTGGGCTAGTCCACTTATTCATCTATGAAGTCAGGGAGGGCATACTTTAAGAAATATCTAAGATTAACAAGAATCTATTACAGGGGCCAGGAGTATAGCTCAGTGTTGACTACTTGCCTAGTATACACAGAGCCCCGAGTTCAAGCCTCATCCCTGCAAGTTAATAATGATGATGATAAGGCATGGCATATCTGAAGTAATAGAAGAATGAGAACCTCATCATCGTAAGCAAAGAAGTCTGAGGTGATGAACATAGTTATTGCTTAGTATATCTTTATTTGATGCACATGGGAATCAAAGCATCACATTGACCTCAGCAGCATGTCCAATTACTATATGTCAAATGAAAAAAAAATTCTAGTGTTTTAGCAGTTAATAGAGTATTTTCAGATCCATGCTATTCAATTGGCCACAAAGCTTATAATTTCTTTTCTTTGGCTATAATTTCTTTGTCATTCTAGAACAAGAACCACAATTCCTGAGTAGTACACAACTAGGATTCTTTCCCCATAGAACCTCTGTTATACATACCTCTTTCATTTTTAAAATTCATTTTGACTTTACATTGTTTTAATTGACTGAGTGTGTATTTACCACATACCACATGTTTTGAAATATGTATACATTGTGACTGCATAGCACATGATATATCAAGCTAATTAACATACTACTTTTCAAAGCTAAACTTTTATATATACATTATATACATAATATATACATAATATACATACACATAATATATGTATATATATAATATATATAATATGTATATACATTATATACATAATGTATATATAATATATATTGGTTTTTCAAGACATGGCTTTTCTGTGTAGCCCTGGCTGTCCTATAACTTGCTCTGTAGACCAGGCTGGCCTCAACTTCAGAGATCTGCCTGCCTCTGCCTTCTGAGTGCTGGGATGAAAGGCGTGTGCCACCACCACTTGCCTTAAAATACTTTCCTTGTTACATGATTTCCATTTTTGAAAAACACTTTGGTTGTTTCTTACTATATAAGACCTTACTATATATATGAAGATACGCCTTTAAGGTGTTATTTAAAACCTTTAAGTTTAATTTTCTTTGCGCATGTAAGCTGCTCTTTAAAGAGTTCCATGTGTGTTTGTTTCTTTCATCTTCCCATTCTCCGTGTTATCTAAGTGGCAAGCACCAAGCCAGAGCACACTGACTGCAGTGACCAGTTTCACAGCTCTCTAGCTCTCATGTGGTTTTAGGGAGCTGGTGTGTTTTCATGACTCAGAGAACAGTGCAAGGGCAGCGGAGCATTGCACACAGCCTGCCTCACAGGGTGACTGATGCATTCTTCAAGTCTGCTCTCTGCAGGGCTCTGACCCTGTCCCCCTCCCTCTGCATGCTCTTCCTGGGGCCCTGCCCTATCTTGGTAACTAACATCCCCAGTCCTGTCTGTGGCTCCAGCCTTGGGGAAGGGCTCTTGGTGTTTCCAGCCATGCTTTCCACAATCACAGAGCTCATCTTCAGCTTTCCTCAGCATCTTCACCTGAGGGAGACCTGTGGGTGCATATGAGTAACATACAGACCAGTGTCCTCCCCGCTGGCCTGCCACACTCATTCTAATCTTAGTGTTTTTTTTAAGATGTATTTATTTTTATGTGTATGAATGTTTTGCTTACATGTATGTCTGTCTGCCATGTACGTGCCTAGTGCCCACACAGGTCAGAAAAGGGCATTGGACCCCCTAGAACTGGAGTTGCTATAAGACAGTTGTGAACCATCATGTGGGTGCTAGAAATTGAACCTAGACCTGCAAGAACAGCGAGTGCTCTTAATCACTGAGCTCTCTGTCCAGCCCTTGTTCCTTTCAGTGTCGCTATCCCAACTTGTCTTGTAGATTAGCAATCTGTTCCAGCCCCTCAGCTGGGTCGATGTCGGCCTCAGCTCTGCTTTGAGAGCTCCTTTTCTTTTCAGAGCTGTGCCCACCTGCTTTTCCTGCCTGCAGCCGTGTGCCATTCAGTGGCCCTTCCTTCTGACAGAATTACCTTCTGAAGAAATTAACCTGATTTGTGTTATTTTTTCATGCTAAATACCTCTGACGGTTTCTTGTGTAGAAGTTAAAAATAACAACTTCCAGCACTGGCAGTCTGCAGTCCACCGTGGGCCCCAGCAGCCCCAGGTCAGGTATGCAGCTGACCTGGCCCCAGCAGCCTTGCCTAGTATGCAGCTGACCTGGCCCCAGCAGCCCCACTCCCTCCTGGATATTGTTCACTCCGCACAGGACATTCTGAGAGAGCCCACCGCCTTTCCTCATGAACTCTTCTGCACCATCTTAGGTGTAGTTCCCTTACCTACCCCATGACATCTTAAGCAGAAACATAAATATTCACCAACGTGTTGGAGGGCCTCATTTTAACATCTGTGCACCCTGCCTCCAGGAACTTTCTGTGTTCCTCAGAAAAAGGGGACTATGATTTTTTTTTTTTACAGCCCAGTATTTTTTCCACACATAAAAGGTTATTATGCATATAAAACATACAGTTTAGTGAGTTTGGACAGAATCGTATACTCACAGAGCCATCACTTTCTAGCTCTTTCTGCTCCAATAGTGTTAACAGACAAGCTTAGGTGGAGTAAATGAACCTGTGACAAGTGGCACTGTAAGCTGAAGGTGCCAAGAAAGACTTGTGATTGTGTGTGTGTGTGCATGTATGTGTGTGTGGTGCTAGGATTGAACCTGAGGTCTTACATGTGCAAGGCAAGCACTCTACCACTGAGCTACAGCCCCAGTGTGATAGAGGACCCTTGACTTCATCCAAATCAGTGGTCTAATATACCTGTCCAGTGCAAATACCTACAATAAAGCTATGGGTGAGAGTCCACCTATTTCTATTTCTGTTTCTATTCTGTAGGTCTAGTGAAGTGTCTGGGCAGGGTTACACACCTAATAACCAAAGGAGTCCTGGTTTCAGCTCCAACTGGTCTGAAGTCTGAGCTCATGCTTGTCCACCACGTCAGGATGCTAGCTCCTTGGGAGGATAATGCTTATGATTATTCAGCACCAGGAGCCCACATTGGAAACCTGTGGGTTTGTAGGAGACTAGAACTGTTTTCACACCTGGTTTCCTGACTGCGCCCTTATCTTGTGTGGCCTTACTCTTGTGTGATTCACAAAGAAAACTTGCAGACCTGGAGTGAACTGGTTCAACCTTCTTGTCCTCAGCCTCCTGGGTATCGGGGAAGAGAACGTTTTATACCACACCTGACCCATAAACAATGTATCCTGAAGGTAACAGTGTTAGTATTGTAGTATGTAAACCTTGAGCTAATAAAAATCAAAGGAGTCTAATTTGGAAAGTACACAGAAGGTTAGGGGAAAGCTTGTAAATATTTTCAAAGTCTCTGCATTTAATTCTATCACCAGCTAGCAAAATAAATAGTCCAGCTGCCAGCTCTGAAGCAGGCACACGCGTGTTGGAAATGAAATGTTAATAGTTTAAATACTTTGGTCATTAGAAATCAAAAGGAACACGGAGTACACTTTCTAGTTTATGAGAAACAAGGTGAAAGTTCCCCAAACCCTTTTGTGGTAACTGCATTTAAAATTGCTTCCTCATCTTTTATTTTAATGGCTAATAGTATGATAAACACACCATTATGGGCCGGATTTTTTTTTTCTTCTCCTCCTCCTTTTGCTATTTAGATGCAAGATTTGGAAGTAAGTAGAGAGCACAAATCAGGAGATGTTAACTTCTGCTTTTCCATGAGTCTGAGCTGCTTGCTGTAGATTGCAAGCTACATGCCAGAGTTTTTCTGAGGAATGGGAGGTTGCTTTCAATAATGTGCTAAGATTGACCTGAAATATTTAGCCAGCACATCTGCTTGCAAGCACTGGCCTTCTGTGAGGAAGTCATACTGGAATTAATTAACTCTGTTTGGTACTCTGAAATGTTTGCTCCACATCTTGTTTTACCATAATAAAACAGAAAATGAATGAGAATTTCTTTATTTTTCTTTGAGAACAACAACAACAACAAAGCTAAGTGAAGAAAAAAAAAAAAGAATCGGCTGTAAAGTAAATGTTGAGAATAATAAACAGAGTTAGAACTTGGTCTTCAGTGATTTCTCTTTAACTTGCAGTTACAGTGAAGTCGTGTGTCTTGTGCCCGTTCCTACAGGAGCATTTAAGAAATCTTTAACTTTGTTGTTGGGGAATGAAGAGTTTGAATAGAGAGGGGACTACTGCATGCTAAGGTGCTTATTAGAGCGTTGTGGGACATCTTCTGAACCCACATGTAATCCTGTTTGGAAAGGGGAAGGAAGGCACTTGAGCAAACATGGTGTGTTAGTTACTTTTGTACTGCTGTTATGAAATGTCGCATAAGAAGCATAAGGAAGGGTTTATTCTATTTAGCTCACAGTGAAAGACACAGTCTGTCATGTGAGAAGGACGTGGCAGCCAGAACATGAAGCATCTGGTCACATATTGTGTCTGCAGCCAGGATAAGTGGGTTCAGTCTAGGGCCCCAGTACACAGGGTGATGCCACCCGCATTCTTGGCAGACCTCCCCTTCTGAAGCCTCTGAAATACCTTTAGAAACAGAGGTATGAGTCCCACGTGACTCTAAAGCCAGTCAAGTTGTTAGTGGAGAATAACAATCAAAATGTCCTCAGCCGATATCTGGAGAGAGTACAGTGGCCCAGCACTGGATAGTAACAAAACAGTCTGTCTGGTATTATGTTGTTGTCTTGATAAATTAGTCAACTTTATCACTCTCTCAGTCAATAAGATTGGGAGGAGGCCTGGCTTCTAGGGTTCTATCAAAGTGTCAGCATCGTAGTTGCTTTTCTCCTTAAAATTTGCCACCCCTTAAAACCTTAACAACTCATTACTTATTGAAACAAAAGCCGTCATGAAATCACCATCTCCATTGCAAGATGAACTTGCAAAAGGAACATTTTCTGTGTCTACAGTGGGACATGACTCATCTGTCAGCGGGACACAGCTCTCATGTGCAGTAGAGGAGATGGGTTCTGAAGACAGGGACTGACATAAACCAGCCACAAAATAGCAGTGTGACCACATTTGCTGGGAGCAGCCAGAAGAGGCAGATTTATATAGAGAGAACCGTGCTGTGGAGGCTAGAGGCTGGGAGTTACGGAACAGGGGAGTTAGACGCAGAGATTGGAATCTCTCTGGAGATGGAAAGGTTTTGGAAGCATGTTGACAGTTGGTCATACGGCAACATGAATTTAATAATGTCTTCGAGTGGTATGTTTTTTGTTTTGTTTTGTTTTTTACTTTTTTATTAGATATTTTCTTAATTTACATTTCAGTGGCAAATTGTATTTACCACAGTTAAAAGAATTAATAATAGACCAAATCAATTTGATTTTATACTTTTGGCAGACTGATAGTTTATAGATGATATCCACTAAACATACATTTTAAAAAAAATACTGAAGGGTTGGCGAGATGGCTCAGAGGTTAAGAGCAATGGCTGCTCTTCCAGAGGTCCTGAGTTTAATTCCCAGCAATCACATATATGGTGGCTCATGACCATGTATATCAATAAAGGGGTCTAATGCCCTCTTCTGGCATACAGGTGTACATGCAGCCAGGGCACTCAAATTTAAAAAACAAAAACAATAATAATAAAAAACACTGAGTATAGTCAGAAAATTTAATGCTATGGTTAACTGGGAGTTCTGGATAATTGAAGGTCAGTAGGTTTGCAGTGAAACTGACCAGTCAAAAGTACCATTTCATGAATACAGTTATGAACTTGAAAACATTTTTGTTCTTTAGCCTGCATATCCTGAATCATGTAATTTTCAACTTAGGACACTTTGGTGTCTGCAGAGCCTCTGACTATAATGCCATGCAGTGCAATAGCCCCTGGCCACTTGTAGTTGCTGAGTACCTGAAATGTGGCTAGTCTGAACTGGCATACACTCTAACTATGCAGGAACTTCAGATTTGAAAAGCTTACTGTAAAAAAATATAAAAGATTTTTAATGTCCCTCTTGATGGTATAGTTCCGTGGTGGAACACCACTGACCTGTACGAGACATGTGTTCAAGTTTCAGATTAGCTACATGTTGCAATGATAAGATTTTACATGTTGGATAAAAGAAAAGATGCCACTTGGTATACTTGTCTCTCAACATTTATATATAGCTAATAACATTTTTTAAAAATTATATATGTATTCACACCACTGCCTTTGGACTGGGCTATCTAGAAATCAGACCCTTGGGATTAATGTACTTGGAGAAAGTTTAAGAGTGTTTTCTCAGCCAGGCAGTGGTGGTACACACCTTTCATCCCAGCCCTCAGGAGGCAGAGGCAGGCAGATCTCCATGAGTTTGAGGTCAGCCTGGTGTACACAGTGAGTTTCAAGACAGCCAGGGGCTCAGAGAACAGATCACTATGTGTCCTGCACCATAGTTTCTTGAAATTAGTTAGCTCAGTTTCAAAGCAAGGAAGTGGGAGGAGAACTTGATGCCAGTTTTCTGTAGGAAACCTAATTGGTTCAATTGTCTCTGTCAAGAGGCCTGGCAGTAGAATTTCAGCCTTCCATAAGTAAGGAGGGATACTCACAAGCAGCAGACTCCAGCCCTTTTGACTCCCTCCTAAGAAAATTAAAGAGCCCTGTGCACACAGCTCACCCCCCAGAGTCATTGCCCCGATCCCTGTCTCTGGGCAGAAAGTCCCCCTCCCATGCTCACCTCTGAATACCACCTTCTGGCTCAGAACTTGACTCTGTCTATGAGTTCGTGTTGCTACTCTGTTGCCATTTGTACATTCAGTATCTCTTATGGCAGCCAAGACCACAGTGGCTTGCCTGGGATGTCTAAGTCACCTCCCTGGGTCCTAATTATCTTCTGGTTAGCACTCAGCTTATAACGGTCCACCCAACTGTGTTTTCACAAACTCTGCTGTTTTAAAGTGCAATTTGGTAAGATGTGAGGTTTTCCAGGGCTGTGTGTGTCATATTATAGCAGAAATACCACATGCACTTTGTTCTGCTTTTTCAGTGGACAAATCTGAGGTTGCCCAGGACTTTCTGTTGAAAACACAAAAACAATACATTCCTGTCATGGTGCAGTGCTGGTGCTCAGGCCTGCACACATCCTGATGTATTATAGCTCAATGAATTGTTACTGCTAACATGTTAACATAAAATGTGCTAGAGGAGTTGGAAAGATGACTTATACTGCTCTTGCAGAGGACCTGAGTTCAATTCCCAGCATCCATATTAGATAGCTCAAAACCATCCATAATTCCAATGCCTGAGGATCTAATATGTCTGACTAAATGGGCTCTCTCTCTCTCTTTCTCTCTCTCTCTCTCTCTCTCTCTCTCTCTCTCAGATGAAATACAACTAAAATAAATAAATAAATAAATAAAATGTGCTAGCCAGTCCTGGTGGCTGCCTGGGAACTGGTCTGGCATACACATCAGCTCCAGTATCCCTGGGTTCTGTGTCTGACCTACAGATTCAGCCATCTGTGGATTTACCCAGCTCACATTAAAACTAGGGCAGCGGTTTGAATCTGTGCTGAATCCCTGTCAGCTTTCTCCCTTCCTGGCATTCTGAAGGTAACACTCTGTAACAACTCTTGACACAGCATCTGTGTCCCAGCAGAGGTTCTAAGTGACGGTGACTGGAGATGGAGGAGACTCAGTGCAGATATGGGCAACACAGTGCAGGCTATGTGCAGATATGGGCAACACTTTTTAGGGGGAGCTTGAACATCCTTGAATTTGAATCTGTGTGGCATCCCAGGACCAGTTCCCCTAGACATCTGGCAGATGACTGCTTACGGCATGAGTTTTGTAGAAATGTATGTCGCATCCTTGGTTTTGCCCACTTTTGGAATCCATTCTCTTTGGAATTTAGTAAGTGCCTGTAAACCTCTCTATCCCACCACTCGTCAGCCAGGCAGAAATAGGAAGTGTAAGTTGGAAATGCGGAGCATGGTTAACACAAGTCACATGTTAAGAGGAATTTAGCAGTAAAATAGGAATTTCAGGCTATCTGCCTCCAACCTATGGTTGCATGCAAACCACCTGCACTTTATATGGAATTATTTTGTGTTCTTACCCGGAAGCTCTTCAAATCTTCAGAGAATGACTTCTCTACCCTAGCTCTTACTAGTCTGTGTATACAGATGGGTGGGCACGATCATGTGCCCTTATGGACACAAAAGGAATCTCTCAGAATATCCAAATTTGGAATTTGGGGGCTAGGGAGGAAATTGTGTGGGTTCCTATCAACAAGATGCCATTTTAGTTTTGCCTGAGAAGAGGAAGCCATTCTTACAAGATGAGGGATATGATCTTGAAGCCTGTTGTACCTTCTTGAACACATGCATGTATGTCAGAGAGGCAGGAAAGACTAAGACCATTCCACTGAGAAGTCTGAGTGTGCGTGCTGAGCTCCAGACTCCAGGGACTATGCAGACGGCCTCGGGAGGACTCCATGTTTGTACGTGTGCAGCAAGCCTCGCAAGACGAGAGCCTGTACTGCTTGGTGTTGAAGGTATTACAAGATAACATCTTAATGAGGCGAAAAACTCCTAATGGGTTGTGAAGCAAGATTTTTAAGTAGGTTCTTTTCACTGTTGGGTGACGGTGCTTGAAGCCCATGAGGTAAGCAGGCACTTGAGCTAGCGGCAATTACCACTAAGTGTAGTTATTAAGTGGATGCCCCCCCACACACACACTGCATTTCACTTTTGTTTCAAAGACAAATGGAGGAGTTGTATCTCTTACCATACAGCTCTTAACAGAACACATAATTTTAAAATATAAGGAGTATATGAATTATATGGCTTATACACATTGTTGAAAACAGACTTGAACAAAGGTATATGTGATAAATTAGACCCTTTGAAATGTCATGAAGTGTGGAATGATGGCCCTCTAGAAGATCTCTTTTTCACAATACTGGATGATTCAGTGTTGATCTAGATAGAAGGCCAACTCCTCAGAAAGAACAGGAGGCCAATTTGATCATGACTTAATGTGGAGGGCTGGAAATATATACTTGGTCCTACTGAGTTTGCCCCCTTAGCAGTCCTGGCCATCCATCTGACCTGGCTGCAGCTGCCCCTGTTCACAGGTTTTTTTCTTGTATGGTTACAGATGGAGATGATCTTTTGCAGTCTGAGTTGCATGGGGTAAACTGCATTTAGTAAAATGTATAGATATTTCTATGTTTTTCTTTTCCCAACTAAGTTCTAGATTTCTTTTTGTTTATTTGTTTTTGTTTTTCAATACAGGGTTTCTCTGTGTAGCCCTGGCTGTCCTGGAACTCATTCTGTAGACCAGGCTGGCCTTGAACTCAGAAATCCACCTGCCTCTACCTCCCAAGTGCTGGAATTAAAGGCATGCATCACCACTGCCCAGCTAGTTCTAGACTTCTTAAAGGAGGGGCATTCACATATCTTTGTAGTCTCACACTATATATGAAGTGCTTTGGACATAAGCAACACCAAGAAAAAAAAAGAGTATCTTCAGTTTTGGATTGGTCTTTCAGTTCATTTTATTTGTAACTTTAAGGAAAATAAACAGACGGTAGTTTTCTGTCCAGAATGCCTCTATGAAAAAGTCAATAATGTATCTATGGCTTACATAATGGGTCAACCCTGACCCATAGGGAGGAGCTGAAAGATCAGGAAACTGGAGTCTTACGGGTTAGATAAGGAGTCAGAGAGGTGGAAATCCTAGCTACAGGCAAAAGAAAGATAGCGATAGCTAAGTACCCCTGAGCATGAACGGAATCAGGGAGAGTGCAGTGCTGTCCTGGCTGGGCATCTGCCAAGGTTGACAGTTGGTCTGACTGTGGCTGGGAACTTAAAGCCATTTCATCCCAGGGAGCAAGGATGAGGGACATTCAGACCCATAGAGAAAGTGATCTTGCAGATACAAAGGATGGGCCAATCCCCGGCACTGGGGCACATGGGGTGAGATATGTTCAGATATGGAAATGTCCCACCACCAAACTGCCGTGCTGTTGTTTGCCTGTCCAAGCTCAGGTCTGGCACCCAACTCATGGCACAAACTTCAAAACATAGAGGACCACCAGCAAGGGAATCGCTGGAGTTGGGGGTGAGGATCTAGCCTTGGAGCAGTTCACAGCATGTGAAACGTGATAGTTTACGAGGTCAGTACATCTGTCTGACTTGTGTGCTGAAGCCTGACATGCTGATGCATCGAATTCTATGGTGTGGAAGATTTGCAGTGTCCTGTGCTTGACAGGTGCAACACATTTTACAGTGTCCGGCTTAACAGATGTGGCGTGCTTTGCAATAAGAGGGCCACTTGACAGAGCCCATACAGCACAGGGACCACATTTCAAATCTTCCTGGCAGGTAAAAATTTAACAAGTAACTCATCAGGTCTGAGCATAGCATTGTACTGTTCTATATTTTGCTTATCTTTTCTTCTGTGTGTATAAGAGGGGTAGAATAGGGAAGAGAGTGGCACACACACATTTTCTTATTTGAGGTGGCCTCACTATGTAGCCTAGACTGGCCTTGAACTCACAGGAGTCCTCATGCCTCAGCCACCCAGGCTGGGATTATGGGCATGAGCTGCCATGTTCACCTTTCTTTTTCCTAAAACAAATTTGATAAGAAGAAAACTACATTGTAAATCCTCTCTTACTATAGTTAATGCCTGTTGACAATGCTAGTAAAGAGATTTAGAAGCCTGGGGAGGAGCGAGGTAGAGCAACAGCTGCAGGCTAATCTGGGGGAGGAGTAGTTTTGGGCTTCTTTGGCACAGCAGGATTAATAAAATGAGCAATAATGTGTCACATACTGCAGAAGGGAAGAAAAGCGGTCACCAGGAAAAAACGATAAAGTTGAAGGTGGAGGAAGGATGTACTGATTACCAGTTACTACATCACCACCCCATGCATACATCAATCAAAACATCACTATGGGCCTCATAAATATGCGCCAATCACAAAGCAAGCATTCATTAGAAAGTCATTTAAAAGCTGAAAATAATGTGTGTGTGTGTGTGTGTGTGTGTGTGAGAGAGAGAGAGAGAGAGAGAGAGAGAGATATCTTTCATATAGTCCAGAAATATACAAAATCAAGTGTAAAATTTTTATGATTCTGGAAGTTTTGTGTATGTAGGTATGTGTATTCTTAAATATGGCTCATTTTTCTGAGAAAAAGAATATATACCTCATACATTGTATTCCTTTGCTCCACCCCCCCTGCCCCACTTCATCAAGGCCAGAGATCCTTTGTCTGTGGATGAGATTTCTCCATCCAAGGACCCACTTGGTAATACTTACCTGCCTAAAATACACACGGATCCTCCAAACCACTACTGGGAGATAAAGATTTGTTAGCATAGTTTAGGGGTCAGCAAACTCTCTGGCTAAGGGTCAGAGCCAACAGGCCAGGACCAGCCATATGCTCTCTGACACATCTGTGGCTATTGCAGTTGTGTCAAAGTAGACATAGTTGTCTATAAACAGAATGTGGTCCCTCCACACCATGTAGTATTTATTCAGCTGATGGAAGGAATAGCTGCTGGCATATGCTACAATGTAGATGAACATGAGAACATTGTACTTAGTAGAAGAAGCCAGACACTGTCTTTCACATGTTGTTTAATCCCATTGACTTGAAATATCTGTAATAGGTAAATGCATAGCTGTAAAACTCTAGATTGGCGATCCCCAGGAACTGGAAGAAAGGCAGTGGGTATGAACCGGAAGAAAGCTCAGTGGATGTGAATGGGAAGAAAAGGCAGTTGCTGTAAACTGGAAGAAGGCAGTCTATATGAATTGGAAGAAAAGGCAGTGGGGTGTGAATTGCTTTGGGGGTAAAGAGAATGAAACTAGACCTAGTATTTGATCATTATTATGAATGTACTAAATGCTACTGAATTGTTTAAAGTACTACTTCTATGTTGTATTGACTTGACTTCAATAAAAGATAAAAAAGAACAATTAAATGATAAGGTATTGCAAAGCAGCCGTAGTTGATATGTAAATAAGTGAATGCAGGTGCATTCTAATTTAGTGTATAAAACTTATTTACAGTGAGAGAAGAGGGGATAGACAGATTTGCTCTGTAGGCAGTTTACCAGCCCTACTACAATGTAAAAGATAATTTTGATAGTGATTGTGTATTAGGTAGGGATGAATACTGAGCAGATGTAAAGACTTGGAGTGGGAGAGAAGTTAGCCTGGAAACTATCCCAGTAATCTAAGCATGTCTCTTCACTGTGGAGGAGGCGCCGCCCCTACCCCTGTAGGGTGGATGGGATTGTGGGCTTTTCCACCTACTGCTACCTTTACTTTTGTATGTGTATTTAAATTTTCCCCTTCAAAAGGATTGTGCACAGTTCCAAATGGAGAGACTCTCTTAATAGAACGAGAGCTCAAGCTGGCAGGTAAGTGGCAGAGAGGAAGAAGAGCACCAGGGCTTCTAAGCATTCACAGGCTTTTCAGCTCAGGTTGGCTCAGCACTCTCTGTTGACTTTAGGACTCTCACACTTGCTTGAATAATGACAAAGATATTTACCTTTTAGGCTCCTGTGTACGTGTGTGTGTGTGTGTGTGTGTGTGTGTGTGTGTGTGTGTGTGTGTGTATTCTTTCATAGGTAACCTTCACCACTCTTAATACATTAGCTGCCAACTTTTCCTCCTCTTCCTCTTCCCTCCCTTCCTCCCTCTCCTGTTTCCCAGTGCTGAGATTAGAAACCTAGGACCTTACAATTACGAGGCTCCCAGATCCCCTTAGGATAGTTAAGTCACACATCCCATTAGTAATAATCTTGAGATGTGGCCAAAGGTGTGACTCAGTGATAGTATCTGTGCCACACACAAGGCCCTGACTTTAATCACCAGCACCAATAAAAACCAAAGTATTTGTGAGTGAAGTTCTAGATCATTCTTTATAATTGCTCTTAAAAAGTTATATACACTGTTGCTCTGTCTATTGCGTGGATCATAAAAGAATTTAGAAGAGGTTTTCTGACCACATTCCAGTGACTCATCTCATACATCCTCCTTTGTAGACGCTTCATGTAAATTATCCTTTGGCTTAAATTTCCCCCTTTCCCAGCAGAATGGAGCCTAGTAAGGAAGCAGTGCTGCCGTGTGTATTGTTTTAACATTATCCTGGACTGTGTGCTGTTGGAACTTTCCGATGTGCGATGTGGAAACAGCTGAATTGCTTCTGAGGCTCTCACACACTGAGTTGACTTGAGAACTTAGTGATTAATAAGGCAAAACTATTTCTCTTTGGGCAGAGCCATGGGTTCGGTTTTTCTTCGGGTTAAAAGAACATTAGTCTTCTAACCAGGGATTTCTGCTGTCTTTATAGTGGAACAAATGCTTTTTTCAGATCTAATCCTGGCATGATAAATAAAGCTCTCTGCAAGGTGCTTGGGAAAGTTGTAAGCAGCTCCCGAGTGGAGAGGCCTTTGTTGTGGAGGAAGAAGCCTAACCTCAAGGGTTAATCAGTCACGTTCATAGAGGTCAGAGAGAAAAGTTCACATTTGAGTGTTACTGACCATCAAGCCTTTCTTGTGGTTATTTCTACAGTGATATATTCTTAAATAACCCTTGAGTTCAAGCCTCCCAGATAGATTTATTGGAGCAAAATGTTCCTTGTCTGTATGATAAGTTGTGTATTTATTTGCATTGAAACTGAGATAAGTGACAATCAGGAACTTTGTGGTAGCTGTGATTTGAACAAACATGCTAATAAGTAATACTGGCCAAGTGTCCAAATGTGCATCTAACACACTGCCTGGCATATTGTAGATGTTTGTTGATTGCTTATTGGCTGAATGATTGTAGAGTTTTACGAGGCTGAGTCCAGTATGGCACTGCCAAATTGAGCCAGCATATGATGGTTGCACAGTTTTCGCTTTGTAACTGTTTTGTTAAACTGTATATGTAGATCTTTTTGGTTTCCCTTTACATGCTGGATTTCAGGATTAAAATTTTGTTTGTTTGTTTGTTTGTTTTAGTTTTGCTTTGTTTTGTTCTTTTTTCTTTCCAATTTTTTATTAGGCATTTTCTTCATTTACATTTCCAATGCTATCCCGAAATTCCCCTATCCCCCCTCTCCGCTCCCCTACCCACCCACTCCCGCTTCTTGGCCCTGGTGTTCCCCTGTACTGGGGCATATAAAGTTTGCAAAACCAAGGGGCCTCTCTTCCCAATGATGGCCGACTAGGCCATCTTCTGCTACATATGCAGCTAGAGACATGAGCTCTGAGGGTTAGTTCATATTGTTGTTCCACCTATAGGGATGCAGACCCCTTCAGCTCCTCAGGTAAGTAAAATGTTTTTTAGCACTTTAAGGGGGGTTTTAATGAAGTATATCCTATACATGGAGCTTGTTTGCTTTAGAGGTTCAAGAGTAATATGCTAAAATTTCCTTTGTCAAATTGAAGCATAAACATTTGAGTGTTTGCTTGTCAACACATAGAATTTGGTAATTAATTTGTATTTGGGAAACTTGCTCTGGATTTGAAAACTTAGGAAACAAGGTTTCCAAGTGTGTCTTGCTCCCAGCCAACAACAGCTGTGCCATACACTGTTTTTCAGGTTGCTTCTCTGGGACATCTGTGAAAACAGACGTCAGTAACTGAGTGTGCCCGAGAGCATGGCACTCTGCAGCGTTCTCTGATATATGGTGGCTAGGGTCTCCACTGGAGTAGAACACTATGCTGACTTGTATAAAAATACTTATTTAACTTAAATTTCATTTCTGCTCAGTAATAAATTGTAAGGACAAACCTCCCAGTGTTAGGAGAAAGCGTATAATACACTATGCAGTTTTCATTCAGATAAGCTCAAGTTGGAGAATCGGGAAGTAATTCCTCGTTAATGGCTTTGGTTTGCCCTGTGATGTATATGTCAGTGATAAATTAAGATGACTTTCCTGGGACTTGTGTGATGATTGTTATCAGTTACAAATAATTCTGGGCTATGGTAGTGCACACATTTAATCCTAGCTCTCAGGAGGCAGAGTCAGGAGGATCAAGGCCAGTCTAGTCCACAGAGTGAGTTCCAGATAGCACAAGACAACACAGAGAGACCCTGCCTTGAAAAACCAAGACCAAACCAAACCAAACCAAAAGTAATAATAAGAGAAAAGAAAAGGACTTCAGAGTGTGTGCCACTACACAAGCAGAAAACAGCACTGCAGCTGGGGGAGGGGGCGACACCTGTATACTCCCCAGTGCTGTCTGTCCTCTTGCCAGTGAGGTTTTGGGATCTTCTGCTTTCATTCCTCACCCCCTGCCTCCCAACCGCAGTCCTCTCTTACTTCCTATGATTCATAGGAAAAGACAAGATCAGGCTTTTAAAACCAGTTAGTTAATTAGAGATGGCCATAGGGCAAATTTGACGTTTCTAGGCATTCAGATGATTAACTGTGGCAATGTAGATTTCTCTTACTCTTGTACAGACTGTTTCTGTCTTTACTAATAAAAGCATTCACAAGGGAGGAGCCACTGACCCGCCTCCCCCAACCCCCCGTGCTTCCAATTAGGAGTCTATTATCTCATTCCAGATAATTGGAAAAGGATATCCCAAATACTGCTTCGTGTAAATATGGTTTTTGCCTGTGTTATATTACTAGGAGTTCTGAACACATCTGGAGCAAAGGCAGCCCTCGGGACATTAAAAGTGCACTGTTTGGATTGGCACAGTGACATTATAGTATATGCCAATTTGTAATGGCTTTTGGAAACAGGCAGTTTTAAACTCTCCCTGAACTATTCCCCTGAGAAATTATTCAATTAAGTACAACTAAAATTAATGTTTAGTATTTTTTTGTATGTGTTTAAATAAAATAGGCAGCTATAGAGAGAGATCTGTGATTCATACTTGTGTTCCCATTTGACTCTGAAAGTTAGCTCCCAGGAAATAGCTAGGCATCTTGGAATCAGTGCCTTTTCTAGAAGCTACATATTACTAGACTCTGTTTATGACTTTCATATTATGTAAATGACTGTCTCGTCTAGGCAGCTTTAGACACCTGGAGTTCACCCAAGTTTCTATCTATACCTGCAGGGAATGGGGCCCCAATGCAAAAATCCAAACTTGTCCTGTCTTTCTAAGTAAGTGATTCTCAAACTTTAATGGGTGTAGAGATCACCTGGGAGCTTATTAAAATGAAGATTTTGATTTGTTAGGCTGAGGGTAGGACCTGAGGTTCTGCATGTCTAACAAGATCCCAGGGGCTGTGGCTGGCCAAGGACTATATTTGCAATAGGGAGGTTCTAAGCAGTAGGGGGTGGGCTGGGGGGCTTGAGACCTGGACTTTGATTTCCAGTCTGCAGCCTGGCCCTGAGTGTAATCGATGAGTGTACCTCTTTTCTTTGTAGTGTATGTCCTCCCTGAATTCTCAGAATCCCCAGTTCTTTCTTTTTTTCTGTCTGTTGGAAGATGACACACTTGCCATACTCATGGGAGAAAACGGCATGGGGCTTTTGTTGCGTGCTTTCTTGAGATCCAGATATTGTCCTGCCTCATTTTCTTAGCCCATCTTTCCTAGCTAGGTTAGGAAGAAGAATCAATTAACAGATATTCCTTTGACCGTGTTACTAAACACACATGCCAGAGCCCTGGTGAATGGAAAGATTCGTGAGTAAGTATGGCTTCATGCCTTCCATCCAACATCTACTTCCAGAGTTTGAATGCTTAGTTCAGCCAGGCATGGTGGCGCACGCCTTTAATCCCAGCACTTGGGAGGCAGAGGCAGGCGGATTTCTGAGTTCGAGGCCAGCCTGGTCTACAGAGTGAGTCCTGGACAGCCATGACTATACAGAGAAAAACCCTGTCTCGAAAAACAAAAAAACAAAACAAACAAACAAAAAAAGAATGCTTAGTTCGTTGGTCCAGGCTTCAGTGAAATCCCTTGAAAGACTGGTCCATAACCCTGGTAGTTTTTTTTTTTTAATCTACAGAGAGGGTATTCCACAAGAAAATCTATAATGATTCTATCTTCTAACTGGCTGTGTCTTCCTAACTATGGCAAGTGAATTGATCATGAAAAGATTACTAGATGGGCAGAGGTGAAGATGGCTTGCTATTGCCAGCAGTTCCTGCTTCTGTTATTCTGCCACAAAGAGAGTCCAGGACTTGGGGTGTAGCTCAGCAGTAGAAAGAACGTTTGCATTGCAAGTTCTAGTGCCCTGCTTCCGCAGACCCTGAAAACAAAAGCAAACAGCCTAGCATGTGCTCTGTTTAGTTCAATAGTCGCTATAAAGTTCTAGATTTTTCTTTCTTTCCCACTTTGCTTTTGGCCTTCAAGCTCTTTTGGTCCAACTTTTGTTTTTTTTGTATCTAAGTAATACTTTTAAAAATGTAGTTCTGGGGACTGCAGAGATGGCCCAGAGGTTAAAGCATTTGCTCCTCTTACACAGGACCCAGGTTCAGTTCCCAGTATCCACATGGCAGCTCACAGCCCTTCTTAACTCTAGTTCCAGGGGATCTGACATGCTCTTCTGTGGGCACCTGATATGCATGGAATGCACATGTATGCAGCTAAAACACACACACACACACACACACACACACACACATGCACGCATGCGCGCGCACACACAAATGTGGCTCTAATTGTCTCAGTTAACTTGGCATTATTATTCTTCATTGCCTAAGCAGTACTTCCAAAGCCAGTATCCTTTCCTTATCAGCCTGTAGAATTTGCTATTTAATGTTCTTTTTTGGATTTGAGCTTTTAAAATTTAATTTTCATTATTATCAAAATATTGCCACTTTGTACTTAGGAAGTAAGAGTTAGGTATCCAGAAGTAGCAGAAGTTCATTCATCACCTTCCTTGCCGCAAAGTCCCACTCCTGGCAAAGAGCTTGCAATTCTTTAAGTTTCAGAGGTCACTATTATCTATATTTCTTTTTTATCATTTTGTTGTTGTTGCTTTACTTTGTTTTGTTTTGACACAGGGTCTCACTGGCTTGGAGCTAGTTAGACACACCAGACTGGCCTCGAACTCATACAGCTCCACCTACCTCTGCTTCCCACATGCTGGAGCTAAAGGCATGAGCCACCACGCCCAGCACTGTCTATTTCTCACTGCAGTGGGCTGCTATTTCATAGAGTTTCCCATGTTGGCTTGTTGATTTCTTCCTAAGGGAGATGTCACCATAACTTACAGTGAGCCTGAACGCTTCCCTGTCTCCCATCCCACACACATTTCCATTAAACCAGTGTTGATGGCATTATGACTATGGAAATATTGTTTGTGGTTGAGCCACAGTGTGTGCTATGATTAGATCTTTATTTCATTAGTATACTCTTTCCCTCTAAAGCCGGTAATTGCTTTTTGGTTTTGGATTTGCTTAGCTACCTGTGCTGACACATTCACCACTCAGACCTATCCTTAAGCTAGGATTGTGAGATTCCTGTGTGCTGGTGCAATCTTTGTAGTTTGCCTATGAATTTCACCTTTTAAGTGGCCAGTCCTTGCTTTCCCGGGTCCTTTAACTCCCTTGTTCAATCTGAGCAACTGCCTAGGCTCCTGCCTGACCCTCCTGCTTCTTTGTGTTCCATCACACAGGAAGCCCAGTACCCCAGACTGCAGTGCTCATGCCTGCATGCTCCCTGTCTGTCTCTTTTCCCATTGCTATCTTGGTAGAACACACACTCTCAGAGCGTCTGAAGGAAGGTTTTATGGACCGTGAACACCTTAAGGTTGTGTGTTTAAAGATCACCATGCTTTCCCTGTGGGGTGGAAGGTTTGGGGGACCAGTCATCTGGTTTGAATTGTGGGGGTGCTCCATTAGCCCCCTGCTTTCTCTATAAAGCTCCCATTCAGTTCTCCACAGTAAAACTCTGAAAGCTTAGAAAATTTCTCTTTATTCTGATGTTCTTCGTTCAGTGTTCATGTGCCTCATTTTAAAATGTGAATCAGTAGATAACCTTAGAAATTTTACTAAAACTAAAAACCTAGGGGTGGGGTGGTATGAAGAGAAGAAAGTGGGAGAAGAAACACTCACCACAGAAACACACACGCACACATGCATGCACATGGGCTCTTTCCTCCTGTCTTGATTATAATTTTACTAAAGTAGAGAAAAAGAAAAAGAACTTATTCAAGTATCTCTCTCTGTCTCTCTCTCTCACTCTCTGTCTCTCTCTCTCTGTGTGTGTGTGTGTGTGTGTGTGTGCGCGCACACGAGTTGCAAAATCCTTGGCACCCAAGTCTTACCCAACTACCTGGACATCTCTGAGATCTGTAAGAAGAGGAAATCTGGAGAAGTCAGTCAAGGTGATGTTTCTAAGGAATGAGAAAAATGCAGACTATGTTTAGTCTGCAGTTAGACCGACATCTGAGCTGTACATGGCAGGCACCCCTGAGCAAAGCTTTTGCATTGAAATCCGGAGGACACCCCCCACCCCCAACATGTGAGAGGTCTGAAGTGGACAAGCCACAGAGATTCCGTAAGCCTGTTTTAACATCTGTAAGCACACCACAGTTTCCCTTCACCCTCAGCAGTGGAGGACCAAATGGTAAGGTATAAGTAGAGTTTTCCTGGAGTCATCGTGTATTTTTAAACTCCTTGAGTATATGGAACAGGTGATAGAAAGTTAATTTAGAAGTAATACAGCTTTCTTTATTACTGAAAAGCTAGTCTGTTTCGTGAAGGCCTAAAAGACATTGAGGTTTCAGTCTCTCATGTTCTCTTAGGAGACTAACATATTTTGTTTCAACCATGCACTCTTGTTTTCTTCCTGTTGCTGTGATAAAACACTTAGGCAGAAAGCAGCTTAGGGAAGGAAAGGGTTCCCTTCAGCTTACAGGCAGCAGTCCACCACTGGGGGAAGTCAGGGCAGGAATTTGAAGTAGAAACCGTGGAGAAACACTGCTTCCTGGCTCACTCACTATCCTGTGCTTGACTAGCTTTTTTAAATATATCCCAGGACCACCTACAGCAGGCTGGGTCCTCCCACATCAATTAACAATGAAGATAATCCTGCACAGATATTTCCCATGCCAATCTGATCTGAGCAATCCTGTCTGAGATGACTCAAATGTAACTAGGGGGCCAACTAAAGGCTGGGCTGCATGTCTTTAATTCCAGAGTCAGAGACAGAGGCTCAGCCTGGTCTACATAAAGAGGTCCAGGCCAGCAGAGGGACATAGTAAGATTCTATCTCAAGAACATCAACAGCAGCTAACTAGGACACACCATGTCACACAAATCTGAACTTGCAGCAGACACTGCGATACAAGAATGGAAGGCTAAGGTCTGATTTGTATGGACTAACCACCAAGAAATTGGAATATCTCTGATAGACAGATCTTATGAAATTTGAGGCATAGCCTTATTCTCAAAAAGAACAGAGTTCCAGTAGGTGGGATAGAAGTGGGGTACATCAGTAAGTGTGGCTTTGTGGCTTCTATCTAAGCATCAGTACTTTCAAGGTTTGGTAGGTCCTGGTCTGGATACTTAATGAAAGACTCTCTAAAAGATTAAATGATATAATAGAGGTGTAAACATTATCCAAGGCTTTTATCATTGTTGGTGTAGAAATGTTAGCAAATGGTTTGGACTAACAGCTGGGAGTGTGCTCTGACCTACAACTTGAGATTTGTAAATCATGGCTTGCCTAGCAGAGAACAGCATACCAAGAGCTCACAGTTTTAGAACAGGTCATATATGCCGAAGTTTGTAAGATTTTAGCAATTCTGTTCAATATGCAAAAGTCAATAAGTGGAATGCTTAGCTTTAATTGTCAACTTGAACAACCTCTTCAATGAGGGATTGTCTGCATTGGGTTGACTGGAAGGTCTCTGGAGGACTGTCTTAATAAAGTGGCAAGATCAAACCCCATTGTGGGTGGCACATTCCCTAGGCAGGTGTCCTGAGATTTAGAAGAGTGGGGAAATCTAGCTGCATACAATCAAGCAACTGAACATATATGTGTCCATTTCACTCTGCTTTGACTTTGGGTGTGATATGACCAACTGTCTCAAGTTCCTGCTGCCTCAGCTCACCTGCTATCACAGACTGTATCATGGAACCGTGGGCTAAAATAGAGCCCTTTCTTCCCTAAGTTACTTTTTGTCAGCCCATTTTATCACAGCAAACAGAAATGAAACTAGAGGAGGCTAGTAAGGTAAACTGCTCATTTTAATAAACAGGAATTGGCATTTCCTCCTGGAAGACCTTATAAAGGAAAGTTAAAAAGTCTCATCTTTCAAAGGAAGCAGGTCAGACAGGAACAAAGAAGGCGTCTTGTGATGTGTGAGCTGATGTCTTCTTTTTCTTTCTGGGTGTTACGAAGAAGCCTCTAGAATTTGGCAGCCCTGGATGCCCTTGGGAGAGATCCCATGACCTCTAGCATCAACTGCGGTGCTTACCTCACAGCCTTGTCCTCAGGATTGATAGAAATTGACCTTGCGCGTGGCAGTTGTTAACCATTCTATAATGTGTTCATGTCATTCCTCATCTTAGGAAAAAGGACTTCCCTAATGTGTCATTCTTAAATTCAGTGTTAACTATAAGTTTGATTTTGTTTATAACATAGTTTTAGATTAACAGAGAAATTGGGAAACAATACCCAGAACTCGCACATGCCCCATGCCTGCCTTCTTGTGTTAGTGTGATGTGGTATTTATGACCGTTAATGAGCCTGTGTAGAAGTATTAGGAATGAAGCCCATATTTTCTGAGTCTTCATTTGATGTCATTTCTTTTCTTCTTTTTAATTAATTTTTTAAAATTTATTTTTCATTTGAGTGCTCTATCTGCAGGTACACCTTCGTACCAGAAGAGGGCATCAGATCTCATTACAGATGGTTGTGAGCCACCATGTGGCTGCTGGAAATTGAACTTGGGACTTCTGGAAGAGCAGCCAGTGCTCTTCACTGCAGAGCCTTCTCTCCAGCCCCTTTGATGTCATCTCTATCCCGTGATCTCATCTAGGATACCACATTTATTTTGTTGCCAGCCCCTATGACAGCTTTTCATACTGTTCTTGTTTTCCATGCTGTTGACAGTTTTGAGGAATACCAGTCCAGTATTTACATTTTTTAATTACATTTACTTATTTCTGTGCGCACACACATTTGTGTGTGTGTGTGTGTGTGTGTGTGTGTGTGATAGCACCACACATGTGGAGGTCAGAGGACAATTTGTTGGCTCTCTCCTTCATTTCTCCTTTATGCACCGTGTGCATTTGGGGGATCAAAACAGTTCATCAGACTTGGCAGCAAGAGCCTTTACCCACTGAGGGGCCTCATAAAACCCTATGCTCAGGTGTTTATGGAATCTTGCCTGTCTTGGATGGCCGTGATAGTTTCCTTGTGGTAACATGGGCTGTGAGTTCCTGGGAAGAAAACCAGGGAGAAGTACCATTCTTATCCTATTGTATCAAGGTGACAGGCTAGCGACTCGGTTTGTGACTCATTTCGGTTTTTAGGCGTCTTCACTGTAAGGTCACTAATATTCCTTTCTCCTCTGCTTGGATTCTTTGAAAGGCAGTCAGAGCATGCGGCCTGTCCCCAGTGGGGAATTACACCCTGGTCCTGAGAAATGCAGTGTCTGTATGAACTATTTGAAAATAAACAGGAGGGATGCGATTCTCCTCCCTCGGCTATGTATTTGTTCCATCATATGTTTATATCAGTGCAAATGCCTGCATATTTATTTTTCTACTTTTTGAACTTTTAAAAACCATATTATTATTATTATTATTTTTAATGTGAGCTGGTGCACACAAAGGACAACGTTGTGGAGTCGATTCTATCCTGCCACCTTAGCATGAATGGAGTCGATTTCCCTCCTGCCACCTTACCATGAGTTCTGGGAATCAAACTTCTGGTCGTGGCCAGAAGTGAGCAGTCTCATCAGCCCTCCTCTGGATTTTTTTTTTTTTTTTTTTAAGATTTATTTTATTATATGTAAGTACACTGTAGCTGTCCTCAGACACTCCAGAAGAGGGAGCCAGATCTCGTTACGGATGGTTGTGAGCCACCATGTGGTTGCTGGGATTTGAACTTATCACCTTCAGAAGAGCAGTCGGGTGCTCTTAACCGCTGAGCCATCTCACCAGCCCCCCTCCTCTGGATTTTAATCCTAAACTATTTACTTTGTTGTTTAGATTCCTCTTGGCCTCTGGGAACCCCTGTGCTTTGCACATCTGCGTCTTCTACCATTGGGGTTCTTGGCCACATCTTACCTAGTCTACAAGATACTTCTGGGTCATATAGTTCATATTTTCTCACTCAGTTGTAAAAGCAGTTGTTTTTCTACGGGTTTTTGGTTGGCTTTGCTGAAGGATAGTTTGTAGTTACCAAGGCTGAATGTTCGTTCACTTGCTACTCTAGGGAATATTAGTGGTCTCAAGTCTCCTAGATACACAAAGCATAGAATGAATGACACATGCATTTACTAACATGCATAATAACACATGCATAATAATAATAACTCAGTGTCCATATCCATACATAGCTGTCCATATCTGTATTAAGCTGAGCGTGGGTTCACGCTGTCTGTAGTTTAATGCATCACTGTGGGTATTGTTCTAGACTCATTCCCGTGCTCATCTGTAAAGTGCTCACCTGCGAGGCTCTGGCTCCCATCCTTAGCCCTCCGTTTCTTTGGTGCTTCAGATCCGGTGGGTGATCAGAGCAGCGTGAGGAGAGCTACTGCGTCTCCAGGGGAACCACTGTGGTGACCTAGAATCTGGGCTTCTGTGCTGTTCCTTTCACCTTTTGTCCCATAGATAGTGTCCATTCTAAAGCTGTGTCGCTCAGTGCTTCTTCCTATACTTTGACAACAATGAGTTCTATGCATTTATTAGATAGACAGTTGCTCTTTTAACAGTCTTTGTTATTTCCTGAAACCTACAACCTCCAAAATGAGCTCTGTGATTTTTTTTTTTTGAGAGCCCCCTGACAGAAGTGCAGGGAACTGAACTTGGGTCCTCTGTGTGAGCCATGTAAGCTCTCACCACTGAGCTGACTCATCAGGCAGTTGTTGTTTATAATTTATTTTATAATTTTTGGTTTTTTAAAAAATAAATTATATTTATAAATTTATAATTAATAAGAAAATAAAATAATGTAAATACTCTGTATAGTCTATGAATTCTGACAAATGTATAATACCTAGCCACCATTACAATATTATGCAGAATATTTTCACTGTCCTAAAAGTTCCTGTGAGTCACCTCTGCAGCCTTCTCCTCTTAAACTCCTGGCAACCAGGATTGTTTTACTCTCTCTGCAGCTCTGTCTTTCCTGGGATGTCATATAATTGAAATCATACACTATATCATAACCTTTCCTGCATGCAGGTTGCTAAGAAACACATGTTGGTTATCTGTGAATCACTGTAGTCTGAGCCGAGCAAGGCATCACCAGACCTGCAGGGTTCTCCCAGAGTGGAGATGGGTTTTGCTTGTTTGTTTTCTGTTGTTGTTCTTATCAGCTTGGTTTAGTTTGGCTTTGTTTGTGCGTGTGTGTAACACATTTAGCAAAGAATTTTGATTTTTTACAGTAAACATCTTGTTGAAGGGCCAGAAAAGCCAGTGACGCCTATGCTAGGGCTGTTTGATGACTCAATGAGACAATTATGCAGTGTTCTGAGAGCCATGTCTTCACTCTTAGGCTGATGCTAGCTTCTTTGAGCTCTGTGATTTTTTTTTTTAAGACTTAAAAATGTTTCTGTTTTCATATGGGTTTTTTTAAGATTGAAATTTATCTTTTTAAAAAAATGATATGTGTGCATTTGTTTGTGCATTTTAGTGTAATGCCTGCGGAGGCTGAAGGAGGTGCCATATTCTGTGAAGCTAGACGTACAGCAGCTGAGAGCCCCCTGACAGAAGTGCAGGGAACTGAATCTGGGTCCTCTGTGGGAGCCATGTGAGCTCTCACCACTGAGCTGACTCCAGCTCCGCACATTCAAAATTAAAAGAAAACACCGTAGCCAGGCGGTGGTGGCGCACGCCTTTATTCCCAGCACTTGGGAGGCAGAGGCAGGCGGATTTCTGAGTTTGAGGCCAGCCTGGTCTACAGAGTGAGTTCCAAGACAGCCAGGGCTACACAGAGAAACCCTGTCTCAAACAAACCAAAAGGGGGGTGGGTGGGAGAGTATTGTGTTGGGGCGATGGTTTAGTGGGTACAGTGTTTCCACATCAGTGTGCTGAGTTTGAATCCCCAGAACCCATGCAAAGCTGGTTGCCATAGCACTCATGTCTGTAACCCCAGTGTATCCTACAGGAAGATGAGAAGCAAACCCTTGGAAGCTTTCAGGCCAGCTAGGTGAGGAGGACCAGCACCCAGGGTTGTCCTCAGCCATCCACACATATATCACACATACACACATACGCAAACAGTTAAAAAGCAAAACAATATGGATTGGGAGCTAGGAAGAGAGAGAGGCTCGTGCATCAGAGAGCATGCTATGCAAGCATGAAGACTTAGGTTTGGGCTCTAGCACCCATGCAATAAATAGGTAAATAATAGATAAGATGATAGAAGAGCTGGGTGCGCTTGAACGTGTGCCTCCAACCCCAGCATAATGGAAGGTAAAGACGGGAAGATGAGTGGAGCATGCTGGGCACCAGCTCAGCCCCAGGTTCAGGAGAGACCCAGGCTCAAAGGAATAAGGCAGAGAATGATAGAGGAAGGTGTCAGATGTGCTCCTCTGGCCCCCATCTCTCTCTCTCTCACACACACACACACACACACACACTCACACACTCACACACACACACACACTCTCTCTCTCACACACACATACACACACACACACTCTCTCACACACTTTCACACACTCACACACACACACACACACACACACACACTCTGCCTACTTGGATGCTCACTAATCCTAATGACCTATATTGTATCTTGCTGTGCAGTTTCAGCCCACATTTGTATTACTGTATAATTGTTTTGGATGGTGTAAGCAGAAGGTATTTTTAGCATGTAATAATTTCCTTCCAAGAGAAAACCAGACTGTCAACTAAGCAAATGGTAAAGGGATTCCCAGGGCTGGATGGTATGAAGGCCTCAGAAGACCTGTACCACACTCTGGTGATATTCATGTCTTTTAAAAAAAATAACATAACTTTTTTTAAGATTTATTTATTTTATGTATATTAGTACACTGTAGCTGTCTTCAGACACACCAGAAGAGGGTATCAGATCTCATTACAGATGGTTGTGAGCTACCATGTGGTTGCTGGGAATTGAACTCAGGACCTCTGGAAGAGCAGTCCATGCTCTTAACCACTGAGCCATCTCTCCCGCCCCTATATTCATGTCTTCAGCATCAGGTTAGTATATGCAAGCTAACCTTCTGTCAGTGTTGCTGGTAAGGAGAATCTTAGTTGTTATTGCCAGTGTCAAGGGTCAAACCCAGGGCCACGTGTGTGCTGCGCAGGCATTCCACCACAGAATACCCTCAGCCTGTGCTTTTCATCTTTATTATGAATACTTTTTTTAAAGATTTATTTTATTTATTATATATAAGTACACTGTAGCTGTCTTCAGACACTCCAGAAGAGGACGCCATATCTCGTTGTGGATGGTTGTGAGCCACCATGTGGATGCTGGGTTTTGAACTTATCACCTTCGGAAGAGCAGTCGGGTGCTCTTACCCGCTGAGCCATCTCACCAGCCCCTATTATGAATATTTTACTATAATAAAGATCCATAAACCTAATGAAAAAATTTGCTTTCATTTGTATTTGATACCTTAAATATGCCGGCTGATCAGTAGTGCAGAATTTCTTATAACTTTGTAACTAACTCTCTCCACCTCACGACTGGGAAATGATCGCTTAGCATATGGCACATTTTCAGTAAATATTAGTCGTTGTTGTTATGGTTTTTAATACTCTGAGCTTTCAGTAACGCGCTGGTCTGGTCTGGCTGTCTTCCCTTCCCACATTTGGCATGTTCACTGCTTCAAGTGGAGTTGATTGCTCCCCCCTCCCCTTCCCTCCTGTGCTCTCTGAGCAGCTCACAGCATGGTCAACAGCAGCTGCTCGGGTCGGTCTGGTAGATAGAGCACACTCTGCTCACACTGTGTGTGCGTGCATATGTGCACGCATGTGGAAGTCAGAGGAAAACTTCAGGTGTCCTTTCTCAGGTGGCTCCCTCATTGTGTTTGAAACTGGCTCTCTCTTGTTGGTCGCGAGTGCTGCCAGGCAGGCCAGCGGATCCTCAATCTCCACCTCCTATCACGCGTGCATGCCACACTTTGTACCAACTAATCCATCTTTCCGTCCCTGAGCTTCCTTACGCTGCTGCTCTCTCGAGTCTTAAAATGTGTTTTTATTGGGTTTTGAGAGATCGCTCAGCTGTTAAGCACACTGACTGATCTTTTAGAAGAACCAGGTTCGATTCCCAGCACTCACATGGCAGCTCACGGCTTATACTTATGCATGTCAAAAATCCCGACACCATAAGGTTTGCTTCCAGTTGCCAACTTATGTACTTTCTGTAAACTGAGCTGATAAGTGTTTCTATATAGATACTGTCACTTCTTAGCCTTCCCAATGTCTCAGGCTTCTTATTGGTCTTGTTTCCTTTCTGTCTTGTAACTTTCTTTTTTTCAAATCCTATTTTTAATGATGGTTCTTAAATGCTTTAACCTCCCTTGTAGCCCACCACCTACCAGAGGTAGTGGAAAAGGAAGGATACGGGGAAGTGGACCTGTTTAGAAATAGATCTTTGGAATAACTCCCATCTGTATTGTCTGGAAATCAGCAGTTCAGTTCACAGGTCAGCAGCAGCAGCTCAATCCACTCGCAAACACTTCACAGGTACACCAGCAGACTAGTTCAGGAGAATGGGGATAGCAAACATGAATCAGCAGTGGTGGCATGCCCTAGCAGAGACGGCCAGGCCTCAGCAGGAGTCAGCAGGAGTCAGCAGGAGGGACCAGGAGGAACACCAGAACTTCTCTGCTGTGCCTCTCTGAGGGAAGCAAAGATCAGTGAAGACTCAAGATCCACAAGTATTGTACAATTAGGTCTATAAGCAAGCTAAGCTCAGCCCCTGTCACTGTCCTATTTATAGCCTCCAAACATCACGTGTCCTCCACAGGTCTTGCCCCAGCATGTGTCTTGCCTTAGCACGGCACACTGCCAATCAGCCTGAGTCTGTGAAGTGGCAAGAAAGCCTCTGCATGCCACCAGAAGTTTCGTTTCTCTCTATGGAGTCCCAACAAATACAGCTCAACTACACAATGTAAGGCAGACCAATACATGTGTGTTGTTAGCAAAGAATCCTTGATCACGTGTCCTTTCACGTGCTTTCTTTATCAGAACATCCTTTTACCTGTGTCTGTTTCAGCTGAATATCCTTTCATGTGTTTGCCCCAGCAAAACATCATCCAACTGAGTGTCCAAAGAACCTATAAGTTTCCACTTCACTATTTGAAGAACTTTCTTGACTCATTGTTTGAGGGTTTGTTCCACTGACAATGTGGTTGGTTGGTTGATTGGTTGTTGTGGGTTGGGGGGGCAGTTGTTTTGCAGTACAGTGGATAGAGCCCACCCTTGCATGTAGAGACCAGCATTCTACTACAGATATCTACCCATAGCCCTGAGAGTGTCTTTATTTCACCTATGTTATTAAAGCTATTTTTCCTGAATTCAAAATTCTATATTGACAAGTCTTATTAGCAGGTTAAGAATGCCCTTGCATTTCTTTCTGGCCTTTGTGATTTCTGTTAAGAAAACACACCTTTTCTCTTTCCTTTGGCTGTCTTAAGTTTTCTTTGACTTTAGATTTCACTACTTGTTCCCATTGTCTCAATGTGGTCTTCTTTTATCTTGTTTAGCTCCTGCTTAGGTTAAAATCCAAGCTTGTAGCAATTCTATAGGGATCTAACTATAAATTGATAGAATGAACCTTGACCTTTAAAGACGCGATTCCTTTGATTTTTAACGTCAGCTAGTGCTGCTTCCCGAATTATCTGTTACACAGGGCGTTGCAAAGAATGAATCTTTGACCTTTTACAGAAGACAAAACTAGGTGCAAACAGGCAGGAAAAAAATTTTTTTTATTTTTGTTTGTGTGTTTTTTTGAAAGTCACAATAGGAGTTACTTTTCAGAGAGAGATAAGGAAGTAGTAATTAGGGGAGTGGGATGGAGGGATGATATTAGGGTTTCTTCAGCCTCCTTTCTTAGCCTAGGTAAAATGTAACTGGGATAGCCGCATCCTGATTCTTAGGGTTGGGTGTGGAGCTAACTGAGTGTCAGAACACTTGTTCTGTGTGCTCTAGGTCCTGGGGTACAGTCCTCAGTACCACACACATACTCAAAAAAATACCCACTTTGTGATAATTGACTCAACCATGGATCGGAGTTTAGTTGTATTTCACAACCAAAATGGAAATGTTAGTTAGCACCTAGTTTCCTGGCTGTGCTGTACCTGGATTCAAGCTCTGTGGTATCATGGACTACTGTGATTTATAGTTTCTGTTATTACATAATGACTTGAGGTCCCTCCCCATTCATTTCTTCATTATCTGAAAACAGGGTATTCGTTGTATAACCCAGGCTGGCCTCAAACTGGTGGCAATCCTTCTGCCCTTAAGTTCTTGGGTTATCAGCATGATCCACCACCCCTGACTGAAAATATTGAATTTTGGTGGGGAAATGGTATGTGTGTGGTACATAAATGTCCTTTGTGAGGGATTTTACAATATTGTCTCTGACATGTTGTTCAGACATAAATGTTATATGTTTGCAAAAAATTTAGAATATGCTTTCTAACATATAAATCTATGCACGAATATACAAATATAGAAACATATAAATATTTGTATATACACATACACCTGTGTAATTCTTTGTTATGACATACTGTTCGTTTATCATGTTTTCTGTCATTGAATGCTCTCTGCAAATGGAAGCTGGCCCAACAGATCCCATCCACACACAGGGAACATTAGTGCAGTGTGAGGCAAATGCTCTCTGCCACATAGTCCTGCTAATCGGAATGAGTTTAGCATGTGGTATTTACTGTTTGGTCTTGCCGACACTCACTTTGTGTTCTGACATGATGCTCTAGTTACTAACAAAAGCATCTGCCGTGGAAAAAATGTAGTCAGGTGATCTTGCTGGAGTTTGAAAATGTAGCAGCTCTTGGTGGTTTTAAATACTTGGAAATTAAAGATGGGTAGTCAGCTAGCAACTCAGACAATTTTTGGATGCTGTCACAGACCCAACAAACTTCACTGCAAGTGCAGCCTGGGAAGAATGAAAATCCAGGAGGGATGGAATGGCAGCTAAGAGGCATGATGGCCAAAGGCTGCCTGCCACAGCCAGAAGATGTGAGTGATTGCATCCTGTGAGGCACTCAGCACTTTAGCAAAGCTGTGTAGTTTGATCCAGCTTCATGCCTTTTCTATGACCTCATTCCCTGCATTCCAGAGATGGGCGAGTAGTCTCTGACTCCTTGTGCAGTTGCCTGCGTCTCTTACTTTGTGAATATACCATAGCTGCTCAAAGATGGTTTCTTTGTTTTGGATAGAGGTCCTTCCTATGTCACCCATGTGGCTCCAACTCCTGGCTCAAGCTGTCACCTCACTTCAGTCTCCCAAGTGGCTGGTACTGTGGTTAGTGCATATGCAGGCTTCGAGTGGCTAGATTCTGAGTCCCCCAGAACAGTCATTTGTGCCTACATCTCTTTACCCCATTGTTTGCTAGTATTTCCTGGATGCTGTGTGATAGATAGTGTCCTTCCTTTATTGGTGAGCTTCCTCCCTTGCTGCTGTCCTAATGCTTGCAGAATTGTATCTGTATGGAATGAAGGAGGACTCTCTGTGGATGATAAACACTGTCCACTGATGCCTAGGGCTTACATTTAGGTTGTTCCTACAGGAAGACTCAGTGTTGACCACATCAGAGAAAAGTCCTCTTTCTTTTTTTTTTTTTTTTTTTTAAAGATTTATTTTATTTTTTTATATGTAAGTACACTGTAGCTGTCCTCAGACACTCCAGAAGAGGGAGCCAGATCTCGTTACGGATGGTTGTGAGCCACCATGTGGTTGCTGGGATTTGAACTTATCACCTTCGGAAGAGCAGTCGGGTGCTCTTACCCGCTGAGCCATCTCACCAGCCCAAAAGTCCTCTTTCTTTTATTTGATGGTTATCTCATCTGTCTTCCTAGCTCTTTATCCCCACCTCTCAGTTTTATTTCCTAACGTGTTTTGTCCTTTTTACGCCCTTTTCTGTCTTCTGGGGCATATTTCCTAAAGCTCACCCCTAGTGTACAGTAATTGCCTTCGTTGTTTCTTTGACAGTCAGGGTTCTGTCTTAGTGTTGTCAAGGATGTGAAATTGTTGCCTTTTGTAACTCTGAGCTTGTGACACTGACTTAGTGTCTAATGTCTTTGTCTTTGGAGTATTCCTTGGATGTTCCTTTATTTGAGCTCTTTCTTGCACCTCTTGGCTCTTTGTACATAGCTCTCCATGTCCATTTGTTTGACAATTGGGAAGGGTTTATCTTCGCACAGGCCTCTGTTGCACATTTCAGACCCAGATGAAAGGCTCTAGTTTGAGGTGCGGAGAAAACATGACAGGAGTCCTTGTTGTCTGCCTAACCAGGCCCTGCTCACTACCTCACCCTCCCCCACCATGTGTAAGGTGTGAACAGGCAAAGGGACATCCCCATGGAGTGGCTTCCAGAGTGGTGGCTTCCAGAGGCACTGCAGCAGTTCCTACCAGCTGCCCTGCAATAGGAAACCCATAGGCAGGAATTTAAACTAATAACTTTAGAATTTTTATTTATTTATGTAAATGTGTGTATGGGTGTTTCACTATACATACAAACACACACACACACACAAACACATGTATGTGCACCACATGCATACCTGGTACCTATGGAGGTCTAAAGAAAGCATCAGATGCCCTGGGCATAGAATTACAGGCAGTTGGGAGCCTCCATGCTAAAAATTAAACTTGGGTCCTCTAGAAGAGCAACAAAGGTGGTTGATCACTGAGCCATCTCTCCAGCCCCTGAACTAGTTAGTAGTTTTAAGAAAAGCTCTTTGCTCACTATTAAAAAAAAAAGTCTTTATTATTAGTGATAATAAAGTCATAATGATTTTACAGCTCCAGAGTCCATTATGACACAAAAAAACCATAAAATTCACCTGAAAATATATCGCATATGTACTGCCTTTATGTAGGATCTATTGACATTAAAATAGAAAATTTTATGAGAATAGAAAAAATTATGAACTCTAGAGTCCACTAGTTGACACCACCCAGTATTTCTTACGGCTTTCTCTTGCCAATGTTTTGCCTTTACGTGGTGGGGTTTTGTCTTCTGATGCAATAGCACTTGGTGTCACAAATCAACATGTGATAGAAACGTAAGAGGCTTCTTGGAACCAAATGTAAATACTTCCCAGGAAGTATTTCTCTTTGGAGGCTCAACTGTCATGAATCTAGAATAATCAGCTGGTTGTTTCCCAGCCTGTATTCCAAAACCTGTGTTTAATTTGTTCTTAATAGACTGTGGTTAGG
Organism: Mus minutoides; assembly: GCA_902729485.2. Classification (NCBI taxonomy): domain Eukaryota; kingdom Metazoa; phylum Chordata; class Mammalia; order Rodentia; family Muridae; genus Mus; species Mus minutoides. The sequence goes on from LR750274.1 coordinate 108,256, forward strand.
GAAATTCCCACCTTAAGAGCTGTGGTCTGCAGGGTGGGAATTCCCCTAGGCTCCCTGGCTTAGGAAATATCCGTCTGAGGTCATAGTAACTGACAAGTGGAATAAATTCTATCAAACCAACCAACACTGGCAATATGAGCCTTTTAAAATGTAATTTGGCAGATAGGTTCAAAGTCCATAAAGCCGTCATAATCACACTTTGTTAAGGAAATGATACTAGAGATGAAATGCTAATGGAGGAAATAATTCATTGACTCATAATTTAAAAGTAGCAAAGTATTCAAAGTATTCAACAATGGGCTACTAGTTAATGAATGCTTATTTAATGGAATGACTATTTTGTAACTACATGAAATTTTAACTGAGCCAGAGGGTTTTGGCACAGGCCTGTAACCCCGAGACGCAGAGACTGAGTCAGGAGAACCTGAGTTTGAAGCCAGCCTGTGCTACATAGTGAAAGCAGTCCTAGAGAGAAATGCGGGAGAGAGGAGGGAAGAACCCAACACGAGGCTGGCACTTCACAGACAGTAAGAGATAGTTTATTCTTAAACCAAATGAGTGTGCCCTACAGTCCAGATTATATGCCCCAGTATGGAAATGGTTTCCTGGAATTTAGAAAGTTGTATCTGTAAGAACATTACTTAGACCAGTTACCCAGAACAGGGAGATGTCTGCCCAGGTCTCAAGTGCTAGCTGATGGCATTCTTAATTTTTGAGTTGGTGAAAGTTAGTGTCTTCTCAGTTAATCTATTCCCAAAGATTTTCCCTAGTAGTCAGGAAAATGTTACATCAAACACAGAGATGGGCAAAGAATGGCTATCAAGGGGGCTCAAAATGTCCCAGGATCACCTGGCTTGTGGCTCTGCAGCAGTCTGCCTCCCTACACTGTGGAAGCTTTAATGAGCCAGCAAGCCTTGTAGGATCAAGTGCAAGTGTAGTTTTCTCTTGAAACTTAATTCTCCCTGTTGTTTTTATACATGTAGAGGTGCAATGTCATTTCTGTCCCTCAGTGCTGGAATGGAGTAGGCAGGAGAGTGATCTTCAGGAGCTAAAAAGAGTTGGCAAAGACATTAAGGGGTAGGGGGGTGGGAGTGGGAGAATCCCTGAATCAATTTACCTAGCTTGATTTTTCTCCACCCCCTGTGTCTGGCATATTTCTATATGACATATAGTAGGAGTATCACACCTACAAGTAATCAATACCATAGTATAACGAAGTAAAGTACGAGGTGAGGGGACTGGCATTTAAATCAACTAAAAAAACGTGCTCTTTAACTAGATCAGATACATGTGTTCCTCCGCCTCTGCAGTCTTCTGCACTCTGAATATTTTATTTGATATTTGAAGTATTGGTGATAACTATCTTCTAATTCTAGTTTTACTTTGGGCCAGTCTGGTTCCATAGCTATAAGCTCACGAGTGACTGGTTGTAATCTTAGACAAGATTGGCCTTTAATATCTAAGTTTTTATATTTTATTGTGACTGGTAATTTTGTATGTACTATAGTCTTGTGTCAGATTTTAGTTTGAAGAAATAAGTGAATATCAGAAATTAGATATAGCAATATAGTCTCACTTTAAGGTTTTTTTTCAATAAAACACCCTCCCCATGTCAATAACATGCAGAATTAAAAGCTACATTTATGAGAATATGGATTCCATGGGTTCTAGTGGGCAAAATCACATCTCATTTTTTATTTGATATTTAGAAAGTGAAGTAGGGCCACACCAGGAAGTATTTTGTAATGATCATCCCATTACTAAGATATCATTGCTCAGTATTTTATTCCTAGCCCGGCTAACCTCACTATGGGGCACCTTGATGACACACTTGATCAGAAAACACAGATTCATGATGTATAAAACACTGTGAGTATTATCATGAGATACTGATTGTTTTATGTATAGTTTGGATCAAGAAAGTTATCCCAAAGTCTTTGGGTATCCATAAGAAAAATCAATAGTCAAAGTTGCTCTAAGATATTAAAAAATCTGACTGTGTTATGGGGTCTCCAGAGCCAGACTTTGCTATAACTTCTAGTGTTTGTAGTGCTAGTAGCATAGCAATACAGTTTCTTGGTCCCAGGCAATATTCTTCCCTTGAATGCTTATTATTTTTGCCTTTAAGAGTCTGGATTTCAGAAATGGACTTTTAAAATATATTTAGAAAGCTTCCTGTCAATTTAAGAAACTGGATTTTCTTTCTATTTCTTTCTTTCTTTCTATTTATTTATTTATTTTATATATATGAGTGTTCTCTATACGTGTACACCTACATGCCAGGAGAGAGCATCAGATCCCATTACAGATGGTTGTGAGCCACCATGTGAGTGCTGGGAATTGAACTCAGGACCTCAGGAAGAGCAGTCAGTACTCTTAACTGTTGAGTCATCCCTTCAGCCCCAAACTGGATTTTCTTTTTAAATCAAAATTATACTGAATAATGCAAGACTTCTTTTTACAACATTAGTGAAAATTTTAAGTCTTTTTAAACATGAAGATTTGGTTTATGTAAGATCAGGGTAAATAAGCATTTAACAAAAACAAGAGTCTCATTTGCAGTTGCATTATAAACATGAGTCTTAATATTTAAGAAAAATTGTAAATATCTTAGACAGTGTTTAAAATATCAAAATATAAAATGATTTAAGTGCAGTAGAGATGACTCAGCAGGTGAAAAGTGCTTGCCACCAGGCCTGGTGACTCAGGGTGACCCCAGAACCCACAGGCGGATGGAGAGAACCTGCTCCATATGTGCCAAGACACACAAATAATTATAAAAACACAAATAATTATAAAAACTTTAAAAAGAAGGTTAAGAAATGCATTATTAAAAAGTGCGAGTTAGCCCGGCAGTGGTGGCACGCGCCTTTAACCCCAGCACTTGGGAGGCAGAGGCAGGCGGATTTCTGAGTTCGAGGCCAGCTTGGTCTACAGAGTGAGTTCCAGGACAGCCATGGCTACACAGAGAAACCCTGTATCGAAAAACAAACCAAAAAGTGAGAGTTAGCAGAGACAGCAGAGGTATTTGCAGTTCTGTTTGGGGGGCCCTCAGTTGATAAGACTGAAAACAAGCATCACTCAACTCTCTGAAGTCTTTGTGGTTGTGACTTTAGGAAGTGATAAAAGTCTGAGGTGAGAAGAGGAATCTTTTTGTTGTTGTTGTTGTTGTTGTTGTTGTCAGTTCTGCAACTTTATTTGCCTTTCTGAGTGTTAGTTCTCCCACATTGACCATCTGTAGGTTTTTTGTTTTTTGTTTTTTTAATGTTGTACCAGGCACATAAGTTACCACAGTGTAGAGCTTGTTTGGGGAATTCTCATCCTCACTAGGTTTTCTGGACAAGTGTCCTCAGAGTCATGTGGAGCGTTGCGTACCCTTTGACCCATGAGCTTTATTGAGCCTGGTATCAGTGCTCACACCTGGAGTGTGCATGCTCTTCTCCTCCCTGGCAAATTCTGGCATTTCTTTGAGTGCCTGAGGGAAATGCTTCTTGAAGCTCACTCCATGGATGCACTTGTGAGTGTTGCTGATGTGTTCACTTCGTTAAGGGCAGCACAGCTCTTCTCACTGCTCTTCTTTGTTGGAGCCACTCTGCCGGGCCCAAGTTGGAAAGCAAGAGAAGTTTTGCAGCATCACAGGTGATTGAAGTACCTGGTCTACCCGCCTGGCAGGAGTCTGATGTGGTGTCTCTTCCACCTGGTCCATCACCTCATTGTTCTCATTTATTTAGTTGTTGCTCTTCTGTGGGCTTCCTGTGGACAGACAGACTGTGTTACAGCTCAGAGTTCCTCCTTTTTATTTAGAAATGACCCTTACAGTGGTGCACAGTGCCTCCCTTAGCAGAGACAGCTCACACAGCCCTTTGTTCATTTCTACAGAATGCTCAGTAGTTATCTTTTATAAAAAGATCATTGATGTTTTCCAAAAAGAGTAGCTCTCAGATTTTGAAGACTTGATGAAAGTGTCTTTAGCAGGGGAGACAGATGTTTCAGTCTGATTAAACCATGTTTGTTTGTCTTGTGATGTTATTTGTTCTTATAACTGCCCATCTAGGGGACTAAAGATTGTAGGTACAATGAAGATTTGGTACCATAAGCCAAATTTTATGACTATATTTAAATATTTGTCAAGTAAAGTTTAATGGTCATGTTATAATTTAGCAAGGATATCCCAAGTAGGAATAATTTTCTTAACAGAAGTTATTGTCCTGCTTAGACAACAGCTGTCGGGTTAAAAAGGCTTAACTCAATGGCAAAACATACAGTCCTGGCATTTGAATAAAATGTAATCACCATGTTTTTTTGCCCCTTCAGCAAGGATATAGGACATAAAGTCCTTGTTCTCTAAGCCAGGTGTTCAGTACTATTCTGTATTATTAACAATAGGTCACTATTTTAAGAAAATTTTGCAAGCAGAAAATCAAAGTTGTACCATCCTTCTGCCTCAGCTTCTGAGTGCCAGAACTGCACCCTTATACTATATCTAGAATATTAATTTCTTTTCCTTACTTGGTTATTCTTTTTTGTCTTTTTTTTTACAAGATCTTAAAATTAAGAAATAATTTTAATGCAATAAAATAATTTTATACTTTAATGAAGACCCAAGAAACTATCTGGAACACAGATAGAACATGCTGACAGTGCTTGGGACATTGCTGGGTCTTCTTACCAACAGTTTAACATAACAATTTGTTAAATATTTAAGTGCTTCAGTAAGCAGGGAGAAGCCATCCTTGCTAACAGCATTTTCTCCTCATTAGGCCCTCAGGGTAACAAAAGGCAGCATGGAAATCTATGATTTGTCTCCGTCCTGTGTGTCTACTTTACCGTAGGGTCTTTTCTTTCATAGAACGTTTCCTAATGATGAGGCAGTGGCTGTCTGACTAGGGAAGGCTTTAACCCACTGAGAAATGTGAGAACTATAGACTGCCATTATCTCTGTTGTAAGCCTGCTCGTAGTTAAATGAGTGTTTACCTAAGTTATTTTGTTTCCCTTCAAAGAAAACACAGAGTTAAATTATTATTCAAAATGCATTATAAAAGCCAAGTCTTAGTTACATTATGACAGAATGAAGCAGATTCAGATCACCTGTCTACCTGTTGCCTTTTATAAACCTTTAAGTAGACAACAAGTGGACTTCAAATGGTCAGTTTATTTCTTCTTTTTCCCCCTCAAGTTGCTGTGTGTGTGTGTGTGTGTGTGTGTGTGTGTGTGTGTGTGTGTGTGTGCCTGGGAAATAGGCACATACACGCATGCTTTGATTCAGGTAGAGACCAGAAGACTGCTTTCAGGAGTCAGTTTTCTCCTTCTATCATGGGATCTGAGTGTGAAACTCAGCTTGTTAGGCTCACACTGCAAGAACTTTTACCCACTGAGCCATTTCACTGGCCCTGGGTTAGCTCTTAAATACCTTTAATTTAGGTGGGTGGGGGGCATCACAGAGCTAAGGATCTAGGATAACCTGGTTTTCCAAAGGACGCAGTAGCATGGAGGTAACAGAGTACACATACATGAAGACAATAGCCCCAAGGCCAGATTACAAGGATAAAGTTTATTCTAATGTACACAATGTAAATATAAATGTACCAAGAACAGCAATTCCAGCATGCAACATATTTTTAAAACTATCTTAATGAAGTGGCCACAGGTTCATTACTCGATTGTTTTTGGGAATTGCTGGGCAAACAGAATGTTGTCTAGTTTTTAGACCCAAAGTGACACATGAAAACCATTTATTAATTCAGATTGCTTGTTTAATATAAGCAGGTAGACATTTCACCCAGATGGAACTTCCTTAAATGAAAGCAAAAGGCTTTCTTCTTTAACCTTTACTTATAAAGGTTAAACTTAAACACAACTCCAAAATTTTCTTATCAATTTTCTGTTCTTTAACATTTCTTTTTAATTTTGATAGTTTCTAAAACTTTAAATTTTTTTTGTAAAATACCTTTTCCATTATTTCTTTTTTAATGTGTAAGAGTGCACCATGTGTGTGTCCAGTGTTGAAGGAAGCCAGAAGAGGGTGTCAAATCAGATGAAACTGGACTTACAGATTGGTGTGAGCTACTATGTCAGTGTTAGGAACCAAACTGAGGTCCTTTGCAAGAGCAGCTGGTACTCAGAACTACTGAGCCATCTCTCCAGGCCCAGTTTCATTATTTCTTAAATGTTCGAAAATTCCAGTTACTATAAACTACCCAGTTATTATCTTTAATCCTATTTCCTATGTGTTCTGGTTCACTGTGAAAAGCATGGGGCAGGGGGTGGACATCAGACATCCCCCATTTTATCAAATGCTAACAGTTAAATTAACCATAATTGTCAGTCATAAAATCAGCTGGAAGATAAAAATGGAAGTTTTGTTTTTTTCAAACATTAATCCGTTCCTTGGGTCTTGAGCCTATTTCCCAGTTTTCTTCTGAAGATACAGGAGCTTCTTAGCCAACTCAGGGGATTTGATTCTACATCAGATCTGCTGCTCATGGGAGTAGCACTCTGGGCTCTTACTCTTAGTTTGGTTGCTCCCGTCTCATTTTGGCTTTTCTTTGTGTGGGTATGGGAGTTTTGCCTACGTAAGCCAAAAGAGGGTGTCAGATCCCCTGCAGCTAGAGTTTATAGCCAGTTGTGAGCTGCCATGTGGGCACTAGGAATTGAATCCAGGTCCTCTAGAAGAGCAGCTGGTACTCTAAAGTAGTGATCTACCTCTCCATACCAGGGTGGAGCCTTGGGTTTGTACTTCCTGTTTACAGAGCAGGTGAATAATCCAAGAACACTAGGCAATCAACTCTTTAAGTGTCTTCCTGGCTGAGCCAATGAAGTTACTGCCAGTCCAGAAGTAGGTCATATTTGAAGTCTTCCTTAGGAGAACTTTATACATCCTTGGGTGTTTCTTCTGACACTTTGATCCTTTTGGGCTAGAGGCAGGGAAGGTGCTTGTGATAGCTTTATAAACAGACTCACAGAATTTCTAAACTAAAGGTGCAAGATTGCAATAAGCCAGAGAAAAGTATACAATTAGATGTTCAAGGAGTGACAGGAAAAAAGACAAATGCTAACAAGTGAGTATTCTGAAAACAAGCCAAGAGAATACACAGAGACATAAATACTGTAAAGACAAAGTAATAGAATATGCAAATGCAACGGACCAAGAGTAAACTAGAGAACCACTGACCAAACCAAAGGGAGGTCTGTGCTCCCCAAAGAACTCACATCTACCTGAGGAGAGATCATGGGCAGTTGTTACTGGGTGCTGAGCCAGGTGAGTCCTTCAAAGAAAGTGAAGCATCTTTGAGGCCCCACATTGGGCACCAAAACTGTTCATACAAAGCAGCTCTTGCCTCACAGACAATAAGTAATTTATTTTTGAGTCACATATGAGTGATCATGGCCTGTGAACACAGAATCAGTGTAAATAACCCTATTCTGTTGTGGAGATAGTTTGTAAAATTTATATAGTAACAGAACAAAAGAAAATCATAATTCAAGGCACTGTTGGGTGTATTAGGTCATCAGTTACAGCAAAGTATGGAAATCACTAATGGGGTTTCATGTTCCAGATGACATTCTTGGCTTAGTTTTTTTGTTTATTTTGAGGTAGTTTTTTGTTTGTTTGTTTGTTTGTTTTTTAAATACATTTCAAAAGGTTTCACTTGATAGTCACAAGAATGTTAGATCAGAAACAGAGGTAGGCAATGAATGACCATCAAGGAGGCCAAGGAGAACCCAAGATATTTTGGCTCTGGGTTTGCCGTATTCCTTTTCTCAGGAATGATGAATTTCTTTTCAGTCGATTAGCCTTGCAGCCTTGTACATGGATGGAGCTTTTCTTCAGTTTACAAAAGAAGGGGGAAAAAGTGATTGTGAAGGCTATACAGCTACATGAGAGACTACAAATGATATGTTGCCAGATGCTTGTGTGTTATATTTCTATTAAAAATAGATGTGTTTATATTAATTCTGAGGAAGGACGTCTCCTAGTCTATTTGTTACTACTATAAAATAATGCCAGATTCTGGGTAATATATTAAGAAAGGAACCTTCAGTTTTAGAGACTGAGATATCCATGATTAAGAAACCTCATCTGGCTAAGCCTTCTTGTGTCATACATAATAGAGAGCATCATATGGCAAGATAGAGCGAGAACTTGCATCCTTCTTCTTTTCTCTTTGTTTGTTTTGGAGGCAAGGTGTCATGGACCTCAATCTAGCCTCAAACTCGCTATGTAGCCAAAGATGGCCTTAAACTCCTGATCCTCTTAACTTTGTCTCTAGAGTGTTGAGACTACAAGTACATGACACTGTGCTCCAGGCCTTTCTCTCCTTTGTCTTACAAAGCCATGAATCCCCATCATAGAAACCCCAATCTGATGGTCTCATCTAACTCCAGTTACCTTTCAGGTATCAATTTATGAATTTGAGGATTAAGTTCCCAGTGCTTGAACTTCTGAGATGCCTTTTGCCACTAACTCTGCCTCTGTGCCAGATCTCTACTTGGCCCTCAGATAGTCTGCAGTGTCACTTGGAATCTAGTCTTCTTTGAGTCTTTGTCTCTCATATTGGGCACACTGGTGGAGATTGAGCCTCCCTGACTCTAGGGAGGCTTCCATCCCCATTGTGTTGGAGTCAGTCCAGGTCAGAAGCACAGTTTGGATTCTCATACTGTCAGTTCTCCCAGGCAGGGGCCATTCTCTGGTAGATCTATAGTTCTTGGGTCTAAAGGTTGGTTCAGTTCCCATGCCTCTTCTCAGCATTTCCCTAACAGGATGCTTCCTACACTAACTCTGCCCCTGTGCCAAGTCTCTACTTGGCCCTCAGATAATCTGTAATATCACTGGGAGTCTAGGGGGAGGCAGCTATGTACCCCCAGCTCTTTCACTGTGCAAGCTTGCAGTCTTAACACCATGGGGATGTTGTTAAGGCTTATTGCTTCTACCTTCCATGGCAACAGGGCACTGTGTCAAAATGCAAGGGGACCTGGACAGTGAGCCCACAGTGGAGTGCTCTGGGCCAGGCCCCTGATACCTCTTTGCTGTTTTAGTGCTCAGGGCTTGTGGTAGGAAAGTGACCTCAGAAGATCTCGGAGTAGTGTTCCATTGTGCTGATGACTAGCTCTGGGTCCCTCCTAGCCCTGTGATCTATTTTTTTTTTCAAGACAGGGTTTCTCTGTGTAGCCCTGGCTCTCCTGGAACTCACTCTGTAGACCAGGCTGACCTCGAACTCAGAAATTCGCCTGCCTCTGCCTCCCAAGTGCTGGGATTCCCGGCTCCTGTGATCTCTTTAACAGAGGACTGTTGGTATTCTCTCCTGCGCATGCTTTCTCCTTCCTGCTCTGCTTTTCATCAGAAATTCTTTAAGTCCTCCCTTTGCTGCCCCATCTCTCTTCTATGGTTGGAAGAGACTACACAGCAGCCCAAGTGCTTTATGCTCGGGCATTTCTTCTGCCAGCACTCCCACAGTCCCACAAACAACATCACCGTGATCCTTGCTTGTCCAATTTCTAGTACCCATTCCCTGCTTTCTTTGGAAATGTCCTTGAACCTATTTCTACCAGTAGTGTGGTCACGATTATACATACAGTCTTGAAGGAGATGGGGAATTCTCTACAGTTTCCTCTCTGAAACCTTCTCTAGGGTTGCTCACAGGGTTCAATTTACAGCAACTTAGGCTTTTCCTAGTGTCCTCTAAATAACTCCTCCTAGACTATACGCATTGTCCAGTTTCAGAGCTGTTTCAAGTTGATCAAGTGTTCATAAATCACTATAAACTTACTTTTATGCATTAAAAATAGAATTGGTAAATTAACTTGGGGCACTTGACACCAAGCCTGACAACCTGAGCTTGATCCCTAGGTTCCACATCATGGTAGGACAGAGCTGACTCTCAGAGATCATCCTCAGTGTCAGGGGCACACATACGTTACACAGGCATAACATATGTTATACAGGTGAAGTAATTACATACATAAAATAAATCTAAAAACTTAAAATTAAAAAGACAGATAAAAAATTGCTCTCTGATTTCCATATGCACACTGTGAACATGGGCATGCCCCCTCACATCACACACACGCACACACACACACACACACACATGCAGGCACACGCACATGCACACAGTGCACACTGATAAAAAAAACCAAACCAAACAACAACAACAACAACAACAAAAAGTAGAGACTACTTGAGGAAGCTACTAGTGTCAGCCTTTGCCTCCCACAAGCTCATGCACACACCTTCTTGGGCATGTACATATACAACACATACACACAAAAAAAGATAAGTGTACCTATTTTCCATTAAAACATGATTAACATTCAAGGCCAGCCTGATCTACAAAGTGAGTTCCAGGACAGCCAGGGCTATACGGAGAAACACTGTCTCGAAACAAACAAACAAACAAACAAACAAACAAACAAACAAACAAAAGCATGATTAACTCTTCCGTGTAAATCACTCTTTTTGCTGCACTGGCCTGATACATGTTTGCTGATTTACCTTTAAATCATACGTATGAATATTTGCAAATTTAAAAGAAGTCTACCTAGAAATTCAGTTAATACTAAAAATATGTTAACATAGAATAATAACATAGAATAATAAGCAGCTGGCACATCTATTGTTAGACAAGGCTACTTCCCTTGACTTCCTACAGGATATTAAACCCAAGTTTTATACTACAAATCTGCAATATTTGTAAGACATGATGAAATCCTGATTGTATCAGCTGTATGAGAGCAAAGTATCAATTATCCCTACAAATCAGGGCTGCTGCCAACGGCATGTCCCAACAGTGTGAAGCCGGATCCTAAATTACTCACTTTTAAATGCTGCTATATGTAAACTCGGAAACTGATTTTCTTCCATGTTTTCACATTACCCAATAATGAAAAGGTCAGTAGAAGATTGACCACCATCCTTCCAGAGGCTTGATAAGAAAGGGGCAGAGCTACAGGGTCACTACTTGACTTCTTGCAGGTCTATAATTTTCAATGTAAAACCCTCGTTCCTTCTGCCTTTCCCTCTTTTTGCTCCTTCCTTCCTTTCTTGTTTTTTAGAAAATTTTAGGGATATCATATATTATTTCTATTGCTTTTAATTTATTTTTATTTTATGTGTCTGAGTGTTTTTGCTTACTTGACTATCTGTGCATTACTCATTGCCTGGTGCCCATGGAGGCCAGAAGAGAGCATCTGATACCATGGAATTGGAGTCACAGATAAGTTCAATTCACCATGTGGATACTGGGACTCAAACCTAGGTCCTCTGGAAGAGCAGCTAGTGCTCTAAATTACTGTGTCATCTCTCCTGTCTGGTATCATTTATTGAAAACTTTAAGTTTTGTTCTGATTCATACTTTCTGTTTGGTTGTAACTTACACAATAGATAAATACATTCTTAGTGTTTAGGTGTGTGCATTTTTTAGAATGATATGCATATATGCGACCACATAAAACCTGTTCTGGTAAGTTCCCTCATGTCCTTTTTAGTAACTCCCGGCAGCCCAGATGTGACTGACTACTCTCTGATTTTTCTACTGTCAGGTTTATCCACCCCCACCTCCTTCTTATTTTGGAAGGATTTCAAGTAATTCAGGTTGGCCTTGTAGTAGCTTTGTGCTAGCTGTAACTGAGGACGAGCTTGAAAGCCCTGATCCTTCTGTCTGTGCTGAAAATAAAGGTATTCACTACCACACCCAGGTTCTATGTGTATTGTTTATGTCAATGGGATCATAAAGCATGCTGATTTTTATTTTAGATGACAAAACTTCTGAGACGTGTATGGTTGCTAATTGATTCATAATAATATTGTCTTTCTGTATGGTATCAAAGATCAGATCGGGACTGGTGAATTTGAATGTTGAGCATAGTGTTCACCACTGAGCTACATCCTCGGCCTAGCAGATCATCCCTTTTATTGCTGTGTAGTATTCTATTTTAAAGAAAGAGACACTTCAGTGTGATGGGTATTTTGGTCATTTTTAGTTTGTGGTTCTAATAAATAAAGGTGCTGTGTATATTTTTGTACAGGGCTTTTTGTGGGGGGAAATCCTGCTTGATAAGATACCTAGGAGTGAAGATAGTAGGAACATAGTTATACAACTGGATTAGAGTAAATAAACTCTTCCACGGGGTCTTTTGTGCTCTGTCTCCCCAGCAATTAGCCTTGTCAGCCTTTAATTTTATTCTGACGGGAGGGTGAGGAGCATCTCTGACTGTGGTTGGACTCTGCATCTCTCTAATGACTAATGTTGTAGGCTCCTTTTTAAGTGCATACTGGATTTTTGTGAAATTTCTTCTACAAAACATCTGTTCATGAATTTGAGCTACTGAAAGATCATGTTAGGATCATCTCTCTTTATTGCTCTGCATAGCACATAGATCTTTATTCTAGATAGAAATACTGTGTCAGTTCCGTGTCCTGCAAACACCATCCTTTCCAATCTGTGGCTTACTTTTCTACTTTTGAAATAGTATCTTTGGATAAGAAGCAATTTTAATTTTGATGACATCTCACCAATTTCTTTCCTTTTCTGTTTTTAGTATATAATTTTAAAATTCTTGTCAAAGAAACTTGTGCCTGAAGCCAGGCGTGGTGGCACACGCCTTTAATCCCAGCACTCGGGAGGCAGAGGCAGGCAGATTTCTGAGTTCGAGGCTCTGAGCCTGGTCTACAGAGTAAGTTCCAGGACAGCCAGGGCTACAGAGAAACCCTGTCTCAAAAAAACAAAACAAAACAAAAACAAACAAACAAAAAGAAACTTGTACCTGCTTGTGTCACTCAAATTGTCCACACTTAAGAAAGCAGATATGTGGTTAACTTGATGTTTTATATATATGGTTATAATGGTTAACTATTAACATTTTCTCCTAGAAGCTTTTTTATTCCAGGGTTTACAGTTAGGTCTACGAACCATCTCAAATATCTTTGTGTGTATGGGGGAGGAAAGTCTTTCTATTTATAAATACACATATCCAGATGTTCCAGTGTGACTTGTTGAAAAGACTGCTTTTCCCTCCTGATTGACTTTGTTGTCAATGTCCGTACTGAGAATTGACTAACGGTATACACATGTGTGCATATGTGTGCACACAAACATACAAATAAAGTAATTTTTAAAATTTGTTTCAATTTACTTACTAATTGTCACAGGCTCTAAATAGATTCTCTATACAAAATCATGTTAATCTGCAAATATATAGCATTATATGTGCCTTTCAGATTCTTTTCCTTCCCATTTTCTTCCCTTATTACACAGTATGGGGCTTTTAGTGAAATATCTCAGTTTTAGAGCCAGCAAGGTAGCTTGGCAGGTAAAGCACCTGCTGCCAAGCTTGAGGGCCTGTGTTCAGCCTACATAGGGAGTTCCAGGACAGCCAGAGCTACAAAGCGAGACCTTATTTCAGGCCCTCCATCCCCAAAATCCAATCTCTACCAGTGGTCTTCCTCCATTCACTATCTTTTTTCTCTCATAGCTTAATCCTTCCTTAATTCTCAGTGAGACTACTGGGAGAAAGGCAAGTTGGGGTCAGGATGAAGAGTTTACTTTTAGAAACTTACTTTGTTTTTTGAGAGGGAGGTTACTCGGAGCCCAGGCGAGCTTCAGATTTGTAGCACTCCTCTTACTTTACCTCTCAAGCACTAGGGCTACAAGTGTGGGCTCCCATCCCCAGCACATTTCAGACTTTTAGTGTAAATGTTATCACAGTAAAGGGTATATAAAATCACCACTGCGCTATTACAGAGTAAGAATACAAAACTCTGGGATGACGGGAGAGAGGAACACACTCTAGGTCAGTGGTTCTCAACCCTTCTAATGCTGTGACCCTTTAACATAGTTCCTCATCTTGTGGTGACCTCCAACAATAAAGTTATTTTTGTTGCTACCTCATAACTATAATTTTGCTACTCTTATGAATCATAATATAAATAACCAATATGCAGCATAATCAATATGCAGCATATATTATA